>APFE030389228.1:18777-75978 GCA_000404065.3 Pinus taeda
AAGCCATTACCCTGTTTTGGTATGCAGTATTGGTAATGTCAGCTAAACTATTTCCCTATGAACATGGTAAGTAGGCTTGTAATAAGACCTCTTATCTTTTGTATCCAGTATTCTTTGAATTACATTCTGAGTAATCACAAGCTTTGGTGAGTGGGATAGATAATTTTCTCCTTAAGAGGAGATGGTTGACAAGGTAAGAGTAGGAGATGCTGAAATTGGATTAGCTCCTATTTTGATATTGATAACCTTCTTGGGACCAATTTTAAAATCTAAAAAGATTTACAATATTTATAAACTTTGAGAGGGGTTCACTAAGATTGCAGTGTAGTTTCAGAATGCAATTATATCTAAGTTCCTAGAAATCATTCCTTTTGTTTAAGACTTCTATTTATTTAAAAGTAAATATCACACTACTTGTTTTGAGCAACTATTTAAGTACAGCAAAGGTCGAATAGAAGATACCTTACAGCTTTATTTTCTAATGCTTCTACAAACTACAAAAATTCTATTAAAAGGAGAAGGGGTTACCTCCTCAATTGAAGAATTTCTTTAAGATAAGACCTTTAACAGGGAGAGAATCTCTCAGCCCTGATAAATCTTGTAATATGAAGGTCGAATGGCCTATCTTTTCATAGATTTGAAATGGTCCAAGCCACATCTTTTGAAACTTGGTGTGTTTTCCCTTATCTTCATGGGCTTTGTCCCATTTTAGGACTAAATCACCGACTTGAAATTGTTTGGAACCGGATGAAAGTGAATCAAATGATGACTTGATGATCTGTTGATGTTTTGCATGAATGATTTTGGCTTTTTCTCTTTCTTATTCTAATTTTATAATTTGGTCATGTCTAAGTTGTAAAGAAGAAGAAGGGCTTTCTTCAATAAATTGAACTAGGGCTAAAGAAGGGAGTACAATATTTGTTCGTAGCACTGCTTCTTTTCCATACACAAGTTTAAACGAAGAAGAACCTATAGAAGCTTTTTGCGTTATCCTGTGAGCCCATAATGCAAATATTAAAGATTTGTGCCAGTTCTTATGATTCTGTTCGATAGTTCGCTTGATAATTTTAATCAGATTTTTGTTTGTAGATTCTGCTAAACCATTGCCCTGGGGATAATAATTAGCAGAGTATTTGAGTTTAAATCCTCTTTTAATTGCGAAATCAAACATAGCATTGCCTGAAAAGTAAGATGCATTATCAAAGACAAGAGCATTCGGGACACCAAACCTGGAAATGATGAATTGGTCTATGAATTCAATAATAGCTTCAGAATTTGTTGTCTTTAAAGGAATCGCTTCAATCCACTTGGTGAAATAATCAGTAGCGGTAAGGATATACTTATGCTGTTTGGAAGAATTTGGGGTAATTTCTCTAATGATGTCCAATCCCCATTGCTCAAATGGTTGTTCAATGTTGACCGGTTGCAAAGGGAAGGCTGATTTCTTTTGTCTTCCACTAGAAGTTTGGCAATTTCGACATTTCCTTACATATTCATGAGCATCTCTAAACAGAGTGGGCCAATAGTATCCAGCATGGATGAAATTGTGAGCTGTTGTATCAGCTCCAAAGTGGCCTCCTGCTGGTCCATCATGTAATTCCTGCAAAACCTTTTGTGCTTCAGGTTTTTCAAGGCATCTCAATAAAATTGAATCATAATTTTGCCTAAAAATCACATCATCAATAATGGTAAAAAAAATTTCTTTCAATCTTATGGCCCTTTTGCTTTTGTAAGACAGGTTAGGGGGTGCATATCCATTTTTCAAATAAAATATTAAATCAGCATATTGTGATTCAGAGTCAACGATAATTATCTGGTTGATCGCTTCAAATTGATCTGTATCACTTGATTCTAGAATGTTGGATGCTCCTGCCAACAACCTGCAAAAACATTGGCCTCTAGCAATCTTCGCTGGCTTGATTTCTAGGTCGTATTCTTGAAGTGATGTTACCCAGTTTGCTCTTTTTTCTCCCAATTCTCTTTCGATTAATAGTTGCCTTACTGAAGAGAAAGGAACTATAACTTTTGTATGGGCTTTTAAAAGGAAGGGTCTGTAATGTTTAACAACTTTATATATAGCAAAGGCTTGTTTTTCTACTTCGGAGTAGTTTAGTTCAGCACCTTGAATATTTGAACTATAGAATGAAATGGGTGCTTCCAAATTGTGATTGTTGATCTGTGTGAGTACCGCAGCATAAGAGAAATCGGATGTGATGGTATACAATGTAAAATGATTAGAAACATTTGGAGTATTTAGAGCGGGGGCATTGATTATTGATTGTTTGATTAATTCAAACGCTTCATTTTCTGCCGATCCCCATTTAAAGACTGAATTTTTCTTAATCATAGTTTGAAGTGGCAAAATGATTTGAGAAAAGTCTGGAACGAATCTCTTAACAAAATTGATTTGGCCTAAAAATGACTGCATGGATTTCTTATTGTGAGGAAAAGGGATTTGAGAGATTTCTTTAATCCTATCCGGATCAATATAAATGCCATCTTTAGAAACATTAAAGCCTAGGAGCTTGCCTTGATCAAGAGCGAAAAAGGATTTCTTAGGGTTAAGAGAAATACCATATTTCTTACAGCGTTGAAAGATTTGATTTAAATCATGCAAGTGATTGGATCTTTCTTTAGAAAACATAGTAATATCATCTAAGTAGACGACTATTGTTCTATTAATTAACCCTTTGAAAGCAATATCCGTTACTCTTTGGAAAGTGGCTCCTGCATTAATAAGTCCGAAAGGCATTTTCTGATATGCATACGTTCCCCATTTTGTTCTGAATGTGGTTTTGAGTCGGTCATCAGGATGGACCAAAATTTGATTATATCCTGAAAAACCGTCCAAAAAGGACATTAAATCTGAGCCTGCCACTGATTGGAGTATCTTCTCCATAGTGGGTAATGGGAAGTTATCTTTTAAAGTCGCCTTATTTAAATTTCTGAAATCAATACAAATCCTTATGTCACCATTTTTCTTCCTCACTGGTACCATATTGGAGACCCAGTTTGAGTGCCGAACGGGAAAAATAATCTTAGCTTTCAAGAGTTTATTGAGTTCCGATTTTATTTGACTCTCTAAGTTTGGATGTATTTTTCTCAACTTTTGTTGAACTAGTTTCTGTTCGGGAAGCATCGGAATAGTGTGCTGGATAATGGATGTATCATACGTTTTTAGATCGTCATATTTCCAAGCAAAAACATGTTTATTTTTGTGTAACAGTCTAATGAATGCTTCCTTTTCCTCCATGGAAAGTCCTAATCTTAAATTAATGTTTTGAGGATTTTGTTCAGTGCCAAGGTTTATCAATTCAAACCTTAAGGTAGAGCTCTGGAGCTTCGTATTGGACACAGGTTTAAATCTGTCTTTAATATCGTAAAGATCCTCAAGCTTCACAACAGGCTTTGGAATTGAGTTTTCTTCATGTTTATCTCGCATTTGAATATCATGCTCGTCTTCCTCAATGATTTGATTATCATAGGATTTTTCGGAGGTTAAAAACTTTAAAATGTCTTCATCGTGGTTGAATACTCTCCAATTAGTTACATTGTCAAGAATGGATGGCCTAAAAAGTAGTTCTACTGAAAATCTATCTGGGCTATAGTCTTCGGAAGGGAGGAGCTTGGAAGCGACATTGGCTAGCAAGTTGGCTACCGAATTTTGAGACCTGGGAATGGAAGAAATATTGAATGCCAAAAAAAGGGAGGTGAGCTCTTGTACTAGCGATTGATAATGTTTGAGATGGTTCGAAAGGCAATGAATTGTATTCCTTACCTGTTTAACAGTAATCTCAGAATCTCCAAAGACCTTCAAGTGTTGGACTTTGAGGCCGATCGCTTTATATAGTCCTTGGACTAAGGCTTCGTACTCAGTTGTGTTATTGGTGCATTCAAACTCTAGCCTGCAGGACAACATTGTTTTTTCTCCTTGCGGGCTAACCAAAATACATCCTACTCCTGAACCTTCACTAGACTTGGATCCATCAAAATATAAAGACCAAAATAAAGAATTATCTACAATCTTACTTACAAAATTCTCAGTAACATTAACACATTTAGACCTGTCGGTCTGTGAAAAATTTTCAATTTGCGATGCGAAATTGTTAACTGAGAAAGGAGAGGGTTGGGCAATATAATTGCCGAAAAATGACTCAGAAGAATAATTTCCTAAGATATTATTGTTGAACGCAATTGGTTGATTTTCTTGTTCAAATTTTGTAACAGTGTGGGTCATATGTTTCTCCCGATCGATCTTTATTTGATTGGGCTTGCCCTTATAGGGGAGCCACATATGGGATCAATCGGTGGAGATATACCCATGGAGCTTTTCTGACCAATCCCTGCTTAAAATCAACCCATAGAATTCAGGTATATCGACGACTAGGATATCAATCCTTTGGACTATTCGTGGATCTGACGATAACCTAATTGTAACAGAGTTTATTTCCCCTAAAACTTGAACTTTAGTTCTATCTAACTGCGCAATGTGAATAGAAGATTTCTGGGGTTCTATATTCAGTTTCGAACAAACTGAAGCAGGCATTATATTAGATGATGCCCCATAATCAATTAAGCAGTTATGTAGATTTCGATTGTAAATTTCATATGTTAAGAGGAAAGGAGGAGTATTTGTATTTGATCTATCTCCAATCAGAATTGTATCAGTTGCCTCAACTCTACCAGAAGGTGGTTGTCCTGAGTCGCTTGCAGCTTTAGTATTGGGAAGAGGTGAAGAAGGAACTACATTAAGTTCTTTGAGAAGTAATTTTTGTTGATGCTTTAATTTACTAAGCTCAAACATGGTAATGTTTGCCTTAGTTTTCTTCATGTCATCAAAAATATTATAGTCCATCGAATAAGATACTACCAATGTCTTAGATGACGAAGGTATATTGGAAGATGATGGCTGATTCTGAGATACTGTCGGGGCTGGCTTCCTTGTGGGTACCTTTTCCTTTGCAGTATTGGTACCAGCACTCCTTTTATTTGAATTGGCTTGAACAGGTTTGAGAGTAGCTTTACTCCTTGTAGTGACGGGAAAGACTTCTTGCTCAGCGTCAGTATCGGAATTAGGGAGTATAAAGTCCCACATTCCGTGGCATTCAACAACTTCCTCTTCTTCTTCTTCGGATGGTGTAATTGTTTCTTCTTCTTCTTCTTCCTCAGGATCCGAATTTGCATAAGATATGACATTTGGAGGCTTGGACTCAGGTTTTTTGAAATTCCTATATGGTTTCTTTGTTGAGGACTATGATACTTGTTTCTTAATCTCAACCATTTCGTTTGACATGGTTTTAAGGACTTTTTGAAGGCCCTCCATGTCATATGGATCCTTAGTGATCTTTTTCTCCGAATCATCCTTAAAGGACACTTTTTTGGACTTTCGTTCTTCTAGGGCAGTTTTCTTTTCCAAGGCGATTACACTTTTTTCTACAGCAAGGGCTTCTTTCATGTTTTCGGCCAACGTAGGCTTCTTAGCCCTATCCAAAAAAATGGCTATGTTTGAGGGTAAGGCGGTAATATACCACTCGCTTCTGACTTGTTCGCTTGGCTTATCATCGGTAGGGATTTTGCTCAAGAGTTTGTTAAATCGGGAGTTAAACTCCTTAATGGGTTCTCTTGACTCGATCCTTAAATTGGAAAGGTCATGGACGAGTGTAGACAAGGTCCTATCATCACCGTATTTGGTAAGGAATTGTTCCTGAAAGATATTCCAACCGGTGATGGATCCAGAGGGCAAGGAAAAATACCAAGACCCTGCTGATCCTTGTAGTGTATAGGGAAACAATCTAACTACCACATCTTCTTCAGTCACTCCCTTCAAATTGACTGACAACATAAAATTATTTATGTGTTCTTCTGCTGATGTTCCAGCATGTGAATTGAACTTTGGTAGCCATTTTTCGGGATAATCGGGTAATGGATGTAAAGGCGCAGCCATGGTGACAGCACCAGGACTTCTCCATGGTCTTTGAGCCATTTTAGTTGTACCAGCGATTGCCTGTGGTGTTCTAGGTGCTTGAGGGGGAGGTGGAAATGAATACTGAAAAGATTGTGATGTTTGAGGTGAAGTCCCTTAGTGAACAACAATATGTAGTGGTGAAGTGGGTGTTTGACTCCGCACAGGTGATGATGAAATGGAAGATGATGGAGAAAAGGTTTCACTACCAGAACCTTCAGCGGTCTTTTTAATTCTTTTCCTTTCGGGCAAAGGAAACCCAGGTGGTTCAATACCTAGTTTTTCACTTTGAAGTCTGGTAAGGTGAGGAGGTAAGTGGAATTGCGAAGTTTGACTGCCTTGTGATACTTCAGATCTAGGAGGTGAAATCGAGAAGCCTTGAAGTTTCTAGATGATAGATTGAACTTCAGGGGACTCTGGACTTAAGTGTTCTGAAGTATGATGTAGTTGAGCAGTAGTGGTTGATTCTTCCTCGTCTCGTCTAAATACTGATGATTCAGGATGCGAACGAGAGGTCCGAGGAGAGGTGGAGGGTGAGTTACTCCTTCAATGGTTTGTAGGTTTTGTCTTACTCGCCATTCATAGCGAATTGCCCTCCTAGCGCCAAAAATGTTGAGGCCTCGAAAATCGCTGCAACAACATTGGGGGATAACCACCCGGTCCGGACCTTAGTACAGCTCCTTTTCCGTTTGGGATGGTGGCTCCGACTGGATATAAAGGGACCAGTTTACCGATAATGAATAAAAGGGGTGGATGAGTGATGATTTGTCTATTCTAATGATAGGCGGATAACTTAATCTATCAACAAAAATACAAAAACTAATACTAATCCCAGGAACAATTATTCTTTGTAAATGTAGCGTTTAATGATCTTTGTCTATTGACAGGCATGTAGATGACTCTGTAAAATAAACATAGATATTCAATCATTTAAAGATTACTTCATCTAAATAGTTAAACAAAGAGATTAACACAAATTACTGCATTTATCATTTATATCATCGATACATATATGATTGAGAGAAATGCATGCTATAAACAGCCAATAGTGGGATGCATAAAGGATGTTGTTAAAACACATATATATAAGCGATAATAGCAAGAGCGATCAAATGACAATTCATATAACAAGAATGAGTCCAGACATAGATAATAGTACCATATGAGCTGCTAATCAATCCCAATATCAATCACTATTTGAAATTCTTCCTTCAACGCAGAAATACTTTCAAACAAAGACAGTAGTGCACATTTGTATAAAAGCTTCCTTATCAAAATCAGAATGATTGGTCCAGTTTCATAAAAGAATATCCCTGAAGTTCAATAGTGCAACTTCAGGGTTTAAGTCATATACAAAGCTTTACGACCCTTTCTAAATGCATGAAAGGGTCTATAAATACTACTAAACTAAAAAAAATCTATGAAACAAAATCCTACTTAATTGGTATCAATTGATACTATCTATCTTCTAGGGAGCGATCTGGCAGTCGGCGATGTGAATCATGACTCAGGTTGTTTGCCTTTAAACCTGAGCTGGCTTATCGCAAGCATTGGCTCCACTTCGGGTGGTCTGTTGTGGCGCAAGCTGAGTTGGGCAGTGAAGGTGGCATCCTGAATATCGAGTATGATATACCCGATCGCATCTGTGAGGCATTTGAGGGCAGCTCTCTGGCTGTGCGGCTTCACTAAAAAGAACCAATAGGCATCCCATGTCAAACTGTTGATTCCCACAATTAACCTTCCATTTTTCTCCAGCTCTGGGTAGCATGAATGCTCCAACATCTTTGTTGCTGTTAATTGGCCTGGAGTACATTGAGAAATCATGTTAGACAAGTAAAGAGTATTATTTACCAATTCAACCAAATTACTAGTGGTTTCCTTGCATCTTAAAATCTCTCTTTTTGCCTTCATTAACTAAGATTTCCATTCTGTGAATAATATTTCTTTGTGCGATTCTAGAATCCTTGGTAGGTTAGCTACCTGTCCCTGATCAGAATCTTGCCATTCCAGAAAATTTGTCAATGTTTCTTCGGCTTGATCCAAATCTATCCTTTCCTTTTCTACTTTTTCACTTATGAATGCTACTAAGTTGCACAATGGTTATGCCTGGGTGATTTGCTGACACAAGAGCTTCATTTGATTTATCAATCCTTTGTTTAATTGAAATGCCTCTGCTTTAAACTCATCTATCTGCGGGAGCTTTTTCGTTTGCTCAAGTTGAGCTGATAATTGAGCGATCTGCTCATCTTTGGATTTTAGCATTTCCTCAGTTGATGTTTTTAGTTGCGCCAATGCCGCCGATAGCTCCTTTTGCTTTTGGACTGCGCTATCGTCAATCCTCTGTTTTTCTTCCTGCAATTGCTTAGTCAGTTGATTGTTTATTTGTTGCTGTACTAGCAATTGTTGTTCTGCCTACTCTGCCTTTTGCTGCGCTTCCGATAATTGTGCCTGTAGCGAAAATATGTCCTGATCTTTCGTCTTTAATAAACTGCTCACCTCCGATGCTTTATCTATTGTCACCGCCGAATAAGCTCCAACATATTGCGATAGCTTTGTCAAGTCATCAGAGGGGTCAAATTCCTCTTTCCATACTACATTGCCCGTTACTGTTAGTTCAGGGAATAAAGAAGGTTGATCAGTCCTTCTCCTCTTCCTCTGTTGTTTCACTATAGCTTTATGCTTTGGGCTATAGAAGACATCCAAGGGAGGAATCTCTTCAATCTGCAAAATGATTTCGCCCGATGGATCCTTTGGGATTATTTCTGCTTCCTTTGATTTGGGTGGGTCGTTGGTTTCACCTGAAACCTGCTTTGAAGTCGCTTCGTGTGTGTTGCTTTCTTTTGAAATCTCGTCATCTTTAGAGCATTCCAGATTGCCGATAATCGAATTAAATTGCTGCCATTCCTGGAGAAATTTCGGATCAATCTGTGTATCTTCATTTACTTTCAAATTGCTCTGTTCTTGTATTTTAGCCTGGGTCTCTTCCTGCCTATGCAATTTCGCCTGGGTTTCTTCTTATCTCTGCTCATGCACTTCCTCCTGTTGCTTTGATGTAATAGGAGTTTATTTATTAAGTCGCTGCTCAGGCTCGCTTGAATCTGTTGTTGGAGTCGTCGCTAACAGGTCTAGAGGCAGAGTTTGCAACCTCTGCTCTCTAAGTCTGTTGATTTCGACCAGTCCCTCAACGTTGTATTCAAGTATGGCGAGTGATTTAACTTGATACATTGACTCGGCCGATGCAAAAAAGTCCTCAAATCTATCTTCTTTATGCTCGAACTTGGTCAATTTGGCCTGGTCGAGTGCATTGTAGGTGACTTTGTTTGGATCAAATCGCCTGCTCGGTAGAGTTTCTAGGGTTAGCGAATTTATTTTCTCAGCTTCTTTCTCTGCATGTTTGAAATCATGCAGAGTATAGATACCAATTCTCAAAGGAAAAGAGGGCCAGACGTGCTTCTTAGCTTTCTTCAGGGTTTGTGTAACCCCTTCGGCGATGATCTAATATGCTATTTCCCTGGCCAGTAGTTTATCAGGGATGTATAGAGGAAGAATGTGGGGCTTGGCTTGACTGCCAAAAAATCTGATATAGGTGAACTTTTCCTCCCCAAACCAACTCCCTATGGAAGTTAAATCCACCCCTGATTGGTAGGAAATCTTAGGGGTAGGCTTATTGAAAATAGAATAATGAATAGGCAACATGAAACCGTTGCAGATTTGATACAAATGGTGTTTGTAGTTGGTATTCCACAAATTTTGATGGTATATGTGGATGGGTGCGGGGTCTTGCGACGTCCACCTCCATCTGAGCACACAAAACTCAGAATTAAAACACAAGATATCTAATACATAGGCACTGTAGTAAAATGGGGGAATGAACCTCTCAGTGATGCGGCACTTGAATCTGAAATCAAGAATTGTAGATGCTAACTTATCAGACAATATATCTGCCCAATCCATTCTTTCGCCACTACATGCCGCCTCCATTAAGGGAACCATTTCTATGGTAAAATTGGTGGAATCATGTAATCCCCACAATCTGCACATCATTATCCCAACATAGCAATAAGGAGAATATAGAGAATCGACCGAGTACTTACCTGAAGATTTGTGTTTGTGCTTTGCTGTATTTTGTCTCCAACCCCGAATGGGTTCGGATTCAGTCTCATTCTCAGCTCGAAATTTCTCCAGGAATGCCGTGTTATACTTCTTCTCTGCCTCCGACAAATGTTACATTTGCCTTAAATCCTCAGCTTGAAAGGAACTGAAAATTCTCCCATCTGTGGTGCTGAAAGTTTTGTCGGTAATCGGGATTTCCTGAATCGCCCATCTTACCACATCTGTATATCAGAGGATTTTCTCCCGGGCTGCTATTCGATGAAGAAAAGAGTTGGCTAAATCGCTTAGATTAGCCTCGGGTTTGCTAGTGCTGTCAGCTGAAACTTGTATTGCTGTCACCCTCGGCTCTTCGACTTCGATCAGATTATATGTGCCTTGCCAAGTAGCTCTGGCAAGTCCTAGGCATGTGGTGTCCGATATGAGCCCTTTCTTTTTATTGCTTGGATCAACAAGAGGTTGCCCTGTGGCCGGCGAAGCGGAAGCCATTGCGGTTTTCTTGGACTTCTTCCCCATTCTGGTTAAATCTGTTTCTGCGGAAGAATTCTGCACAGAGACGATAATGGGCGTAATACAGAAAATGATATCATAAATCGAATAGACTAAGATATATATTGATAAATTCATGGCGAACGATTGACTTAAGGTGGCCTTGAATAAAATCTGTAAATAGATCGTAGGCTTCCTGTTTCATTAAATGGCCGTTAAGGCCTGCCAATATTATCAGTGCCCGTCAATTCGATTAATGGCCGAATGATTTATTTGAAGCGTGCCTTGGGCATTTTGGCGGTTGAGTGGGGATGAGTGGCTTTTCGAAAGAGAAGGCCTTAAATACGAATAAATCGTATTAAACCGCTTTTAAGATTTTCTTTGAAAACTGTGCTTTTGCCTTTATCGAAATCAGGCATCGGGGGGAAATCATAAATCATTATATTGATTCCATTTGGAATCCACGATCGCCGATAGCGATATCGCATCGCGTCGGGAGTAGTGAGTGGGGCAGTTTAAAAGGCGTGCATAATCGATCGCCAATTGCCGATAGCGATATCGCATTGCATCGTAGAAAGGGGGCTTTAATTGCGTTAATTCATTTATTGCCAATACCCGATAGCAATTTCGCATCAGAGTAAACCAATATGTCTTCAAGTTGTGTTCCCTTTGTCATTGCGATATGCGATCTTGCGATCGCTTTATCGCAATGACAAAAGATTAATTTTATGTTAAGGCTTTTGATTGGTGTATTGAAAAGGCTTTTTGGTAATGTTTTATTTTATCTCTTCGGGCCTTTTTGAATAGAACTAAGTAAATACCAATTAAAACCAAAGTTAAAAAAAAGGGACCCATTTCATATTATGGTTTTGGGATAATATTGATATGAAATGGGGGGTTGTTGTAGGGCACAACACATACTTAGAGGGATTCATCTACAGGATGAACTTACAAATCAAGCATATTTTATCCTCCTCAAGCTTGTTAAAAAATAAATAGGTATTGACTATCAATGGTTGGGAAATTTTGAAAATGGTATATTTCAATGCTTTTAATTCCCAACACCCCAACCCTTTAGGGGCCCGTGTTCAACAATAAGTTGGTGAATTATGCACCTGCTCTAATGAGCATCAAGTTGTCCCTTGTTGGGGCTGCACTCATTTGCGAAATTCGAGAACAATAAAAAGAATCCTGAATCTTCCTCTTCTAGAAGCTTCTAGGATTTGTTACAACCATTTATCTTGGATAAGAACTTTGAATCCTATTTGATCCTCTCTGATCATACCTTGGATATTTAACTACTTATCCCTTGATCTCATCCTCCCATCAAGAGCAAATCTCAAGCTTAGATTGGTAAATGGATAAGAATTCCTTAACGATAATCCTCTCATATATATTTGCTACAATCCATAAGCTAGGGGTTCGATTCTGGAGACTAATCATACCCTTATGTCGTTTCTTTGATCATAAGAGAGTTATCATTCCCATGCATTATGGTGGCTTTGAGGTGTTCATTGTGGAAAGGAAGGATAAGTCAACTTGGGAGGATCTCTATAACATTAGCTTCCACTTTTGGTTGTAAACTCTCTCCCTTTCATATTAATACAAAGAGTATGTCGTTTTCCTACATGTGTTATGTTATGCTTATGTACATGTGTTTCAATGTTATGTTGATCCATTGAATATAATGATTGGATAATGCTACATAGATGTTGTATATCTTTGGCTTGTGTTGTTTGTTTGTTTAGGCTCTAATTATAGTGATGTGAGCTACCTTGGATCTAATAAACTAAGAAGATGGAATAGCTTGTGATGGATCACAAGTAAACATCTTTCCATTCTCTAATTATTCTAAGAAAATCTTTATAGTCTTTGATTTTTGTTGTTCTAGACCAAGCCACTATGTCTAGGGAAGATACTTATGTCTGTAGTTGTAGATTTTGTATAACATGTGGGGTAGAGGAGAAATGGGTGATAAAGAGAAAAATGTAGATAGGGGCTGTGGAAAAGAAGAAGTTGGTGAGGGAGAGAAGAGAATGAGTATGATCTAAAAAATGAGAGAGGAAAGTAAATTAGGTGGGGAAGGGGTATGGAGGTATTTGTAGTCAATAATTAGAGGAAGTGAAAGACAAAGCTGGAAGGGGTTATTATGAAGGGAGGGAGGGGGCAGGAGAGTGGGAGGAGATAGAGATAGTGTGTGAGTGAGTGAGACTAGGGGGAAGAGAAATATAGAGAAAGGGAGAGAGTGAAGGGGGAAGAGAAAGGAAGAGTGAGAGGTAGAGAGATTATGTGAGGGGTAAGAGAATGAGAGGGAAAGTGAGCAAGGAGAAAGAGTAAGGGAGGGATAGACCGAGAAGGATAAAAGAAGGGATATAGATAAATAACTGGAGCACATAGAGAGAGAGGGGTTGTTCTCTAAATAATGGTTTGAGGGAGGGAGGTAGGGATAGAGAAATAAAGGAATGGGGTGGGATGATGGGAAATAATGAGAGACAAAAACTCTTTTGTAGGATCTTTCTCTCTCAAAGAAGAAAAGAAAGATCTCTCAAATGGTGGAATTCTCCTAGTCCTATTATACTTGATGACTTTGGAGAAATTTTAACAACATATGAATGCATAGCCTCTTCTTTGTTTGGGATCTCCATGCTCTTGAATTTATATGAATTGTGGACACCCTTTCGATCTTTTGGCAGATCAATGGGGTTGTTTTCCACATAAATGAGATGAGAACTACCATGATTTTTAAATTAAGGATTTTTAGGGATGAAGGCACAAATGGTGAACCCATCATGTCAAGAGCTTGCATATTTTTGAAGTAATTTAGCCTCCTTAAGTTTTCACTAGTATTGTGGCAACCGTCACAGCTATCGAAGAAAAATCTATGAAGTCTTGAATAAAGATCTTTGAAGCACCCACGACAGTAGATTTTTTAAGCTAAATTTAGGGAAACCTTTTCATTTTCTTACTTTCATAATGTTTGAATATATAAATGTTTCCTCTATACATACTTGTCATTGACTAAGGGTGCCTTCTACTGTCAATGATAAATCACATGGGTGAGTTGCTCGTGGGGATTTTTCCTTAAAGAGATAGTAAATTATTATAGGTGCTTCGTTAGCCACTAGAGTAGCAGGAAGCGATGGTGCAATATTATTGGCGTGATGAAGGGTACCTAATGAATCCGTATATCAATATAGATAAGGGTAATGGTGAGTGTAATAACCATGTTGTGCACAAATATGATACTAATTGTTGGTGTGTAATCCCTTGTTGTGAGGTGGTATTCCCTCCTAAAGAGGATGGTGAAGTAAAGGGTGTTGTAGGGGCATGAAGAAGGGCTTCCAACTCTTCTAATGGGGGGAATTTGTTGGTAGGGTGCCCCATTACATTACATAAGTGACATGGGGGAGGTACCCTAGGAGAAGAGGTAGTTGGGGTGTCATTATTCTTGGATTTTTCATTTATCCTTCTTGGTGGTTCTTTTTAGTGTTGATGCAGGTCATACTATAGTTCATAAGGTCTCCTACAAGGGGTTTTCATAACCAATCATGTAGATGTGATCCCTGAGCATGCTGACATGGCTTGAGGTTCCAAATACCAGATGGGAATCATGAGAGCCATATTTGGTAAGGTAAGGTTTCCGTGACTTAGTGTGAAACAAAACCTGGTGAAGGGTAAAGAAAATGGGTCTTAGTAATCGCATAAGGGAGGAAAGGAGGATTTTTTATCATTGTGTTAGGTGTTTCTAAATTGGGTTGTTGAGGTTCTTAAGTCTAGGTACTATCCTATTAGATTCCTATAGTCATACTGATCAAAATTACTCTTTCCTCTATTGATACAGTCTTAGGTCAAATTATAATATTTTCAAATTAAATTTGACATGTATCTTGATTGTCAAATGGTTTTAAGTCATTGTCAAGGTGTCATTCCTATTCCATCCACTTATTCAAGGTCACAAATCATCCATCATGGTCATTGTCACCATTTCCTATCATAAGTCATCAAATGAGTTAGTTGGTCATCATTTAGTTCATGGTCTATAATATTCCTATGATTTTCATCATTATCTCAGTCATCATTATGAAAAAGGGAGTCTTGCCATCTATTATGGTCATCAAAAAGTTTCATTATGGGAGTTCAAAATTAGGAAAATAAAGTATTTCAAAGAGAATCAAATTACATTTGTGTCACATGGAGATGTAACACTTCCTATTGAAGAATCATAGTTTCCTGTACCAATCATATTACTAGCCACTACTTCAAAGTACACATGAGGTCATCATTCCAATATGAGCCAAAAACCGATTTTCTAGTTATAAATGAGTATTAAGACATTTCAAAATATCGTTTTATCCTTTCAAAAATCTCCAAAGCTCCTTTCTACCACATTGATAGTTTCCATAGCCATCAAAGATTCATAATTTTTCACCACTGTGTTTTTCCATTTGCTCGTGTGTTTGTGAAGAAAGGCGTTGCACTTTTCACTTAGAGAGATATAAAGGAGGAGGAACATGTTCAATTTTAATTTCAAGTGCTTTAGGAGTTCTGTAAATAGGTAAAGCAAACTTCAGCAACCTTCCTTGTAATCTTTTTCCTCAGAAATCAACTCAAAAATCCTCCCTTATGGTTTTTACTGTGTTTTTTTCCTTTCATGGTCTAAAAATTCATTCAAAAGTGAAAACCTTTGTTTCTATGTTCATATATGTTTCACTACCTTCATTAAACATTTCGCGCCATTCCTCTTGCTAAAATTCTCTCATTTCAACATTTTCTGAATAAAACCTAGCTTTCTGTTGTGTTTTTTCCCTAAGTCTATAATCTAATCGTTTCACCCCCTTTTCTCATTTTTTTGAGAAAATCCACCACCATTATCTTCCTAACATCAATCCATACACCCCATAATTTTCACATAATTTTTCTTACCTCCTTTTCCCCACATTCTCTTCCCCCAAGTTGTAGTGCTTTTCACTCTATTTTGCTAATTAGACCCCGTGCCCTTTCCTTGTTTGAATCTAGGGTTTTCTATTAAAGTGAAGCCAAAAAACATGGTGAAGACCAGTGACAGAAATACATATAAGGGAGGTGACATATATAGCTATTATCCAACTCATATGCAAGAGATTAGCTCATTAGAGTTGATTAGAAAGTCATTTGAGAAAGAAGATTGACTAGGGTTTTGTCAAAGAGTACAAGAGGTGGGCTATCATAACTTCAAGAAGGATCAGACCACTATAGCAAGGGTCAATTTTTCAGTGTCAGAAGAGATCATAGATTAAGCAATAACCATTCCTAATCAAGGTGAAATATGGTTCAAAGGAATGGACTTGGATCTAGAGCACTACAAAATGTTTTGAAGCCATAGTAAAAGGATTCTCCTTCACACATGTTTCCTAGCAGGTAGTTGTTAGGTAAGTACAAACCTTTAATGAAGACCATCCAGAATTAAATCATGATCATGATGATAGCCCACCTCTTGTACTCTTTGACAAAACCCTATGATTTATGATCATGTAGAGAAGATGAAAGAGAAGGACATCCAAATACATCCTAGGAGACCTAAGACAAGGGCAATGGCCAAAAAGTAATAGAATGTAGAAAGACAAAGAATATTGGCTTAGGAGAGTGAATGACCACTTGGAGAAGCTATTGTTGGGCTATCAAAATTAACATTCACTTTCACTATTTTTCACTTTTATCCTCATTTTCTCACCTCATTCCATCACTTTATGATTACATAACCCTACATTATCATTACTACATGAGTTCACATTTATAATTTCCGAAGTTATTAATTTCATGTGTTTAGAGTGAATTTATGATTAAAAGTTAGAGAAACAACATGTATGTGTTTATACCTAAAAGTGGATTGATTTTGATGACCTGTGTAGATCATTTGGAAGCTTCCAAGGCACCCTTATGTGGCCTCCCAAGTTCAAATTCGAATTTCAACTCAAGAGGTGGACCATATTCCAAGGAGAAAGATCATGGAGATCTTGATGTGTCATGGGATTTGTATCTAGTATTTAGGGATAAGTTGAGACAACTATGGATCTAGTATATATTTAAGGGATCTATATTTATTGAGTAGATATCCCTAATTCATGTATAAATAAGAGAAGCATCATTCAAAGGAAGGTGAACAGTTATTAGTTTTTCATTAGCATCAAATTTATGATTGTTCATTTAGCATAAATAATATCATTTTCTACAAAATTACGAGTTATGGGTGTTGTTGGATTCTTAAGGTGTGATAGTTATTCATGTGTGCTCATTGAGGAATGGAAGGATGCCCATACCAAGATAAGTACACTTTGATGTAGAGTAATGTTCATAGTTGTGAATATACTAGTTTTAATTCTAGATGTTCATCTTATTTCTTTGTTGTAAATAACTATAGATAATTTCAGTATGAATTCATGTTATGGCCATGTTTTGTTGTTTATGGCCATGTTTTGTCACAAATAAACAATCCATCGGTCTACATTGCATTGTTTTCCTTGCCATAAAAATTGTTTGACCGCGGCATCTTTTATCTATAGTCCTACCAATCATTTTATATGAACTTGTGTTAACTAATGTGGGATTCCTTAAGGACCACCTTTCAACAAGTCTTAACTCATCGACCTCAACACCTTATCTGGGATAAAGATTAGAGTCATTATGAGTACCTTGAGGCTTGAATGCCTTAACAGAAAGTCTTCTCACCAACGAACAATGGGAATACATTAATGTCCCTTGTTCATTGATCTTGCAAGTGGTTCGAAATCAGCTCATCTCTTTGCACTTCGCAAGATGTACTTGGATACCTTTGCACTCATTAACATTAATAGTGAGTTTTCCTCGCATTGGTTAACGACATTAATCAATGGTCGGTAATCCAATGACTTCTTTCCATGTTTGAGATTGACACATTTATTCACATGGAAAGAATTGTGCCACGATATGTGATGACATGAAGACTATATGATTTGGTGATGCAGTAAAAGCCACATCTACCCACATTGTGCAAATAAAATTGCATGTCACACTATGTCTTAGGAATTTTATAATTCCATACTTAGTGAAACCTTCACAAGTAAAGGTTTAATGCTCCTTCAATAAACACTATGTGGAAATGTTTTAGTTAACTATCCAAAGTCTAGACCTTTATAAACCTTTGAGCGAAACTTTATAAATCCTTCATAATCTTTGGTTAATTCTTATTACCCGCACATGTTAACCATACCATGGATTTTAGACTTTGGTTAAAATTCAACTTAAACCATAATACATTAATCCCGCTTATTTCTATTATAATTCCCATATAATAGAAATATTTAATAAACCACACTTAAACCTTACCTTTCCTCCATTCCACAAACCTTTGCACATATATCGATGCTCTCCTTAGCGCATTAAATCTTCGCCATCGATCTCATTCCTCAATCCGATGGTTATCGCACAATATCTCACGCCAACTACCCTGGCCAATCTCCACCATTTATTTCTCCTACCTCAATCCAATGGTGACCGTGCGATATTGCGTGATTACATGCATGACCGATATTAGATCGAGAGAGCACGAGAAAAGTGGTTTTCTCATGCTACGTGTCAACCCCTCAGGTTAATTGTATGAAATCGTAGAATACCATTTACAGCTTTTAGGGCATGCGAGATACCACTGACCACTTGCGAAGACCTCTCCATTCTTCTACTAACACGTGGTTTTAATCTTTGCCATTCCTCTATTGTCAATATTATCCGTCGATCTGGCAGATCTGACAGTTCCTGTTCTTTGATGTTTAATTATTTCTACATTGTTTATCTTGGTGTGTGACTTGTCCGTTCAATGACTTTGCTCTAGGCTCGACCAGTCCATACATTGCATCAAAGACTTCAGCCACAGAACCAAGTTGAAGCAAGGATTTCTTATTCCTTTCACTGATTTCAGTCTTTGATTGTTCTTCCAATTGACTCCTTCTTGAGCTTTGTTCTGCATATTATTTAAACATTATCACATCTTAACTTCAACTTTGATCCTTCAATTAGATTCAAATGATTAGACCACTATCCTTCATTCTCCACCTCTATGTTCTGCTTTAATTCCACCTACATAAATATACTATGCAGAATTACTCTAATTCACACACAATTTATAATTCCATTAATCAATACACACCACACAACTCAGGAATCAAATTCTCTGTCTTCATAAACAATTATTTACATAATGAATCTCTCTCCCTGGCCTGATTTTCTAATTGGTGGCCTTTTTCCTTTCATTCTTGAAGGCTTACAGTCAAACCCTATGTAATTTCTAAACTCTGATTCTCACTCTAACTCACTAACTCACTAACTCACTAACTCTATGACTTTAAGGCTTACATTTATACAAAAGGTTTTGTAACCCATTTCAGTTTAGATCCTTAATTTTTTGAACTAAATCCTGAATATCCTCTAAGTCCACTTTTGACTCAACTAATCCCTAAGGATCCTCTCTAGTTCCACAAACCATGAAACCAATTCCCAATCTAATATTTACAATTGATTTCCAAATATCTCAATCCTTATGGAATCTTAACTAGCCTAAATCTCTCATGTTCTCCAACATTCGAGAACATTTACAAAATCCTCCAAATATTTAATTAATTCCCATTTCAAATCACTCATAACATTAATAATTACATTAATTTGATACATAGGAATCCAACTTCCTTGAAAACACAAGACCCCCTATGTCTACTAAAATACAATGATATTTCTGAGCCGAATGCTCTTGCACCAGACTCCCAAGGTTGAAAACATTCATTATCTCCAAATCATGTGTTCTCATATGTTGATAGAAAACCTCTAGGGTCCTAAACTTTAGTTAGTAGTTGTCTGAATGCTCTATTCCTTTATTGTTGTTGTATGTTTCATGTCTTCTATTTCATCTTCCTCTCCTTGTCAATCAGGTTCAAATTCTGATTGATCATTCTTCATGTTGCTACCAATCTCCTCCATCTAGACTGCTTTATCATTAATTTCCATAATTCTTCAATCGCTATCTCCAACACATCCTTGGGCTGGTACATACTCTACCATTTGTTTTTGTACTCTGTCCACTCATCTTCAAGCTGTTGTTCTTTATCTTCTCTTTGAAGTTGTCGGATTCTTACTACCGCCCTTTTATCCTTACCCTCTTGTGACTTTCAAACATCCTTTGTTCAATATCTGTAAATTTACTTTCAAAAAACAAATGGTCCTCCAAGTCCCCTTGTACTTGATTCCTATCAAATACATCACTATGATGTTCATCAATTCAAGCATATTTTCCTTCCTCTTCCTAGACAACCCTCAGTAATTTTAGTTCACTCCCTTGACTGATTTTGACAGTCAATTTAATTTCTTCAAGCACGTTATCTTCATGCTTTTCATTTTCCTCATTAGCATGTCCAACCTGGCAAATTCTAGTCTTCTTCAGTACTAAAACTGTCTGTTCAACTTGAAACATGTCTGTCTCATTTTCATCAAATCCTGTAATCATAAAACAATTATCAAAAAAAATATAAGGCCTCATTACCTTCTCTTCCTTTGGAAGTGTTTCAGTATGCTGCTCTGAATTTTCCTTCTCTATCAGCACAACATTATGTTGAATCAACCTCTCTACAGAACTCTCCAAAGGACTCTTCAAATTGTCAGCAAGTCTCTCTTCCACACCATCTGCTTTAATGATGTCTTTCTGCTCTTGTCCACTGTAGTGAACTCCTTCTGCAATCACACTACCATACTCTGAGTTTTCCAGCAAATATTCCAGCACTTCAATTTCTCTCTGACACTTCATAAGTACTTCATCATCACTTATAATTCCTGCATTTGTACACAATTTATTGGTTTGAGAATTACAAGATTCAACAGTCTCAACTGTTTCTTCACATATCAGTTCTTCATACTGAATCTCATCTCCTTCTTTCACAAGAAATTGTTCCTATGTTGTAACAACTTCAAATATCAATGCTTTACTAAATTCTTTTTGTTGTAATAGTTCACTACTTTTCTCATTCAAGAGACATTATCCATCCTTCTTTATTTCAGAGTATTTATCTTCTAAAAGATACTCTTCCATACTTTTGACAGTCTCAAAAGATTGCCCATCTTCTGCAAAACTTGTAATCACATCAAAATTATTAGATTCAAATATACAAGGTTTCATAACCTCCTGCTGATTTGAATTTGTCCAACATTTCAAAAAATCATCAATAATTCCTTCTTCAGCAAAGTAAACTTCTTTTTGTCTTGAATTCACACAATGGTTCATAAGATCTTTCACAAATCTCCAATCTTCATCATCACCCAGAACTTCACCTTGTTCTGCTCCACAAATGGAAACTTCCATTCTCAACGCAGCTTCTCTGAGTGGTTCAGACATGAATTGAACATTCCTTACCTGTTCAAGCTTCATCAGCTCTTCTGCTAACTGCATATTCACCTGCTGACTTCTCTTTTCTTGTAGCCTCTACCACTTTACTTTCTTCCTTATGACATAACCATGCTTCTGGTCATCCTTATTCATCTACAACATCTCCATCAATAACTTAAGATGGAAATTGATATCAGCTTTTCCTCTGTCAATTCCCTCTTGACTCATTCTCTTGCCATTTACCTTGACATCCTCTTTCTTCGCCTTTATTCTACCATGGTCTTTCTTTGAACATCTCTTATCTCTGTTATGACTATCAGTAGTCATCTCCTTCTCTATCTTCATGAGTTCCTCTCTCACTTACTATGAACAATATTAAAGCCTCTGCAATAGTAAGTCCTCCCTACTGTCACTTACCTCACCAAAACTTCCTTTGTACTTGGTCTTTTGGCAAGAACTCGGTTTTCTATTCTCTCAAACCTATTTGAGCACTTCTCTTTGCTCCTTCTAGGCTTCAACTCGACTACACCTTTTAAGAACAGAATTGTCTTCTTGTATTTCAATCACAAACGAAATACTAGGTTCTAGCCACCTCTTCTTTCGCTCAGAAATTATTACCAACTTTCTTCATTACTGCTTCTTTTCTTTTGCTAAGATACCTTCTTTTGTCTACAACCTGAATTCTACAACCACAATCTTCAAACCAAATTAAAACAAAAACATATCAACTCACCTTCAAGATCTCCGCATGATCTTGTTCTACCATTCACCTGCAGTTTGAATGGGTTTTTCTCTATTTCTTTGCATATGCAAATTCTAATACACTTTATCTTTGTGTGCCTACAATTTGTTAGATTTAAAATCTGATGTCCTCTTGCTTGTATACATACCTTCAAAACATAACTCTGTTCTAAATTTTCTCAAAGAATTCTTACATGTAGAATTTCCTTGTTCAACGCTAATACCAAAAATGACACAACAAAAGCCGCATCTACCCACATTATGCAAATAAAATTACATGTCACGCTATGTCTAAGGAATTTTATAATTCCATACTTAGTGAAACCTTCACAAGTCAAGGTTTAATGCTCCTTTAATAAACTCTATGTGGAAACGTTTGATTTAACTATCCAAAGTCTTGACCTCTATAAACCTTTGAGCCTAGCCTTATAAATCCTTCATAATCTTTGGTTAATTATTATTTCCCACACATATTAACCATACCATGGATTTTATATTTTGGTTAAAACTCAACTTAAACCATAATACATTAATCTTGCTTATTTCTATTATAATTTCCATACAATAGAAATATTTCATAAACCACACTTAAACCTTACTTTTCCTCCATTCCACAAACCTTTGCACATATATCGATGCTCTCCTTAACACATTAAGTCTTCGTCGTTGATCTCATTCCTCAATCTGACGGTTATCATGCAATAACTTGCACCAAATAGCCTGACCAATCTCCACCATTTATTTCTCCTACCTCAATCCAACGGTGATCACATCATATCACACGACTACATGCACGACCGATATTAGATTGAGAGCGTGCGAGAAAAATGGTTTTCTCATGTTACGTGTCAACCCCTCAGGTTAATCTCATGAAATCATAGAATAGCATTTACAACTTTTAGGGTGCGTGAGATACCACTAACCACTTGTGAAGACCCTCCATTCTTCTGCTAACACATGGTTTTAATCTTTTCCATTCCTCTTCCATCGATATTATACGTTGATCTGGCCGATTCAACGGTTCCCGTTCTTTGTTGTTTAATTCTTCCTACGTCGTTGATCTTCTGTGTGCGACTTGAATGTTCAATGACTTTGCTCAGGGCTCAACCAATCGATACATGGAATTGAAGAATTCAACCACAAAACCAGGTTGAAGCAAGGATTTCTTATTCCTTTCACTGATTTCGATCTTTGATTGTTCTTCTGCTTGACTCCTTGAGCTTTGTTTTGTGTATAATTTAAATGCTATCACATCTGAACTTCAACTTTGACCCTTCAACTAGATTCAAATGATCAGACCAATATCCTTTATTCTCCACCTCTGTGTTGTTCTTTAATTCCACCTGCATACATATACTATGCAGAATTACTCTAATTCACACACAATTTATAATTCCATTAATCAATACACACCATGAAACTCAAGAATCAATTTCTCTGTCTTTATAAACAATTATTTACATAATGAATCTCTCTCTCTCTCGCCTGATTTTCTAATCAGTGGCCTTTTTCGTTTCCTGCCCGTAGGCTTACAATCAAACCCTATCTAATCTCTAAACTTTGATTCTCACTCTAACTCACTAACTCAGTAACTAACTCAATAACTCGCTAACTCTATGCCTTTTAGGCTTACGTTTATACAAAATGTTTCGTAACCCATTTCAGTTCAGATCCTTAATATTTTGAACTAAATCCTAAATATCCTCTAAGTCCACTTTTGACTCAAATAATCTTTAAGTATCCTCTCTAGTTCCACAAACCATGAAACCAATTCCTAATCTAAGATTTACAATTGATTTCCAAATCTCTCAATCCTTATGGAATCTTAACTAGCCTAAATCTCTCATGTTTTCCAACTTTCAAGAACATTTACAAAATCCTCCCAATATTTAATTAATTCCTATTCCAAATCACTCAAAACATTAATAATTACATTAATTTGATACATAGGAATCCAACTTCCTTGAAAACACAAGACCTCCTATGTCTACTAAAATACAATGATATTTTTGAGTCGGATGCTTCTGCATCATTTGGTAGCAGATTCAATAATATTTTATAGTTTGGAACGGATTCAGAAGTAGTAATAAAGGATCCACATTCTTGACTTCATCCATCATGTATGCAACCAAGACACGTATCACATTCTTGTCTTCTTCATTCCATGTTTTAGCAACAAGAGCTATATTTTTCTACATATACACAGTTTGTCCACTTAGGTAAGTAAAGATATGTTCTTTTCTAGCTTTTTATCATATAATTCCTTTAAAACTGAAATTATAATTTTTTGAAAATGCTTCACCATGTTCATGTTCATACCTCATAGTCACATTTCGTTATATATATCGCATTCATATTCCATTATCACCTTTCATATGTCATATATGTCCTTTATGCACATGTCATCCTAACCAACATTGCATTATGATCCAAACGTTACATGTTTTGCAAATAATGATCGAAGAATGAATGGTTGATTAAATATTTTCAAATAATTTTGATGCAACACAAAAAAACAACAACAATAGTATTGCTACACAAGAACCAATACTAATCAAATTTTGGTTGTCACACAAGAACCAACCAAAATAATATGTTGCAATCGAATGTTTTTAAGAAAGAACACTTTGCAAAAAGAACAAAATTGTCAAAAAGAAAAGCATGTCAAGTTAAAAAAATCGATATCAGCCAAAGTTCATATAAAAGCAAGACAATGAAAAAACATTAAATCATGATTAACTGAATCAATGCAATAGATTGCATGAGGACAGGAAATAACTTAAGTTGGGGGGTATGTTGGGTCACCAAAATTAACATTCACTTTCACTATTTTTCACCTTTATCCTCATTTTGTCACTTCATTCCATCACATTATCATTACATAACCCTACATTATCATTACTACATGAGTTCAAATTTACATTTTCCAAAGTTATTAATTTCATGTATTTAGAGTGAATTTATGATTAAAAGTTAGAGAAATAACATGTATTTACTTATACCTAAAAGTGGATTGAGTTTATGACATGTGCAGACCATTTGGAAGCTTCCAAGGCACCCTTATGTGGCCTCCCAAGATTAAATTCGAATTTCGACTCAAGAGGCGGAACATATTCCACGGAGAAAGATCATGGAGATCTTAATGTGTCATGGAATTTGCATTTAGTATTTAGGGATAAGTTGAGACAAGTATGGATCTAGTAGATATTTAAGGGATCTACATTTATTGAGTAGATATCCCTAATTCATGTATAAATAAGAGAAGCATCATTCAAAGGAAGGTGAACGGTTATGATTATTCAGTAGCATCAAATTTATGATTGTTCATTCAACATGAATAATATCATTTTATCCAAAATCATGAGTTATGAGTGTTGTTTGATTCTTAAGGTGTGATAGTTGTTCATGTGTGCTCATTGAGGAATGGAAGGATTCTTGTGCCAAGATAAGTACAATTTGTTGTAGAGTAATGTTTATAGTTGT
The DNA here is from genome assembly GCA_000404065.3 of Pinus taeda. Lineage (NCBI taxonomy): Eukaryota > Viridiplantae > Streptophyta > Pinopsida > Pinales > Pinaceae > Pinus > Pinus taeda. The sequence goes on from APFE030389228.1 coordinate 43,941, forward strand.
GAATATACTAGTTTCTAGATGTTCATCTTATTTCTTTGTTATAAATAGTTGTAGGTAATTTCAGTATGAATTCATGTTATGGCCATGTTTTTTGTGTGAAGATTGATCTTCTTTCAGTAGCTAATTTTTATGTAATAAGGACAACTAGGACCTCCTAAGTTAGGAGCCTCTTCTCCATGAGCTAGAATGCACTGAAACAAGATTTACTTTCTTATATGCTTTCCTAGATTAAATTTATGTGAAGATTGATTTCCTTTCAGTAGCTAGTTTTTATGTGAGAAGGACAACCAAGATATCCTAAGTTAGGACACTCTTCTCCATGAGCTAAGAACTAAACTAAAAACAATATTCACTTTCTTTCATTTATATGTTTTATTTCCTGATTTCTTTCCCACTTTCTTAGATGTTTGGCAATGTTATCATAGAATGATTGTATAAGGAGAACCAAGAATTTTGAAGAAAACAGTGCTCTCTATATTCTAAAGTAAACTAATTCCATTGATCAAACATTTTTATGCTTTCATAAAATAGACCTGAATCTTTTCTTTTCAAAATAGTTTAGATTTGTAATATGCATTTCCATTCTAAACAAACTTCCTACACCAGTTTCATCTGAGGTCCCATATATTTTGGTTTGCTTCCAAGTTTATGAAACCCCCATGTTGACTAATTAAATGACAGGGATTTAGCATACAATTAAATCACCCTACAACTATTGCACAAAGAAAATAAGCATACCAAACTTCAAAGAAATCTAGCAAGACACTATTATGCGAGGAACATGGTCTGCAAAGCTTGGGTGAAAATAATGACGAGGAAACTCAAAAAGACATTGAGGAGATTCAAAAAGAGGGATAGCCTAAACCTATTGGTTGATGCATCATTGGTGGTGTGAAGGCAAGACCAAAAAGCAAAGAAGAAGGGAAACACAGTTTTGAAGTTTTGAAATTTTGACCAAGCTATCCTACAAAAAATCTATCCTCAAAAGGTAAGAAATAAAATTTTAAAGCATGATTGGATAGCTCATGGCATAAAATAAGCATAAAATAACCTAAGAAAACTTTTGGAGTGATAAATTTGTAGAAAAAAGATCAAAAAGTGGCTTTTTGAGACCTCACTGCCCTCTTCCTAGCACTGTCATTGCGCTTCTGGAGAATTACTTTTGGAATCAATTTTGTAGAGGTTAAACAATTGTTTTTACATTGTTTAGAGGCTCAAAGGTGTAGTGTACATATCAAGGTTTCCTCACAGGTCATCAACAACACCCAAAAATCCATCGAAACCATCAAATTTTCAATCCTTTCAGTTGATGTGCTTCTGCTATAGTTGTTGAACTTCTGCAATAGTTGTTGTGCTTCTCCAATAGTTTTTGTGCTTCTGCAATAGTTGTTGTGCTTCTACAATAGTTGTTGTGCTTTTGTGTGTGAGAAAGTTTTACTGCATGTGAAACGTGAAATGTGGAATTGGATAGTGTAAATGGTAAATTAGAAGCATGGTAAATGTAAATATGCTATGGTATGGTTAAAATGGACATTGGATACTATTTTAGAGATAGGGTCAATCAGTTAGCTAAAAGGAGAAAGTTGTTTCTAACTCCCCTAGGATTTGGCAATGATAAGATAGGTTCATGAATTAGTTGATATCGATCAGAATTCGACCCCTTGGAGAGGAAATCTTCTCTGTCTTCTACATGTACTTAGAAACAAGTATAAGAAAGGGTTGGATACTAGAGGTAGATACATTTTAGAACTAGTGTACTTGATTTTTGGCAGAATTAATATACAATTGCAACTATTTTTCTGGGATTCATGTGTTCTGGTCAGTGACATTGTTTTTTTTAGTTATTCTTATGCATTTGATTATTAGATGTTTCTAGCAATGATCTAAATTTTTTCTCATGTTAATATCTCAAGTTTTAAACAGAATTCATTGCCATAAATGCTCTGTTTTGTTTGATATTATCATTTATTAAAGTGTTTTTATCTTCCAAACAAGTGAATTCATGCATGTATGATCACTTATTTTCTTCTATCAGATTTCCTCATGACCATACTACTATGAGAGATCCATTTGTGTCTCTGATTACATCTATCTTTCCTCATTAAATGATTGCAACTGATCCTTTGACCTATTTGGCTCTAGTTCTTAAACCTAGTTTTTCATATCCAACAAAACCTAAAAAAGAAAATGTACTGTGCAAATATCTAGCCTAAAACCCTAATAATTCCAACCATATTTTGGTTGATTTTAGAGAGAGCCCTTTTGACTTGGTAGGGTTAGCTTCCAAGTCAAATGTTTGGTATGCGGTTGCCCCTTTGATTTCTTTTCTTAACCTTGGGAAACTATGGAGCATTAACATATCGTATGTTGTCGCGATACATAGAAGGGTTGTAGGAACTAGTGTGGTGATTGGTGGGTCTCCCCAGTATGCATCAAGGAGAGAGGAAGCTTTGAAGATTCCCAAGCTAACTTTAGTCAAGGAAGGACCAATTTGTTTTGGGACCCAATAAAGGGTAACAAACCATCTAGGGATGAAGACATCCTTGTCACATAGTGTGTCAATTGATCAATGCTAATGATTGTCCCAATATTGGGTAACATCATGCTATGAAAAATTGATGATACCACGACCTTCATGGCATACATGTAGCTTTATCCAATAATATGTTGTAATCCATAGGGACATATACGACTTCAATATCTATGAGAATTATCTTTCTGACAAGCTCAAGTAGGACATTCTAAAAGAGTCCAACTTGTGACGATGGTTGTCCATCATATGTCCTCAAAATGATGGAGTAAGTAGTGAGTTCTAGGGATCCCAGTTTCTTCTACAATGACTTTGAAATAATACATGTGGATGCCCCAAATATGAAAGGTGACTATGGATGGTAGTTGTGGTTCTAACTTGTCTAAGTCAAAGGTGATAAATCATAAATTTGAATGATAAATTGCACCTAATGTGGAAATAAGTTCTTTCCATTGAGTTATATATGCTTGATGGAACTCCAATGCTAACATGAATGATGGAGATTACGCAAGTTCATAAACGATACTATAGTTATAATTTGCCTTTGAATTATGGGATGTGTAAGGTAAAGATCACTTAACCATCTTCGAAATGGGTTCAATTGGAGGTTTATGTATATTCAAAGTTGGCATAGTTGTAATGGTGAGGGATATTGATGAAAGATTAGATTCCGGAAGGGTTCCATAATCACAAATATGGGTTTCAAGCAGGAAATATGTTCCTTGCATATATATGTCATGACTAGTGGTGTCATTAGGACTGCCCCCTGTTTGGTTTTGATATTGGGGAGGACTAGCCTCACACTGAGTAGCTTCCACTCATTGATGGGGAAATGGATTTTACATTATTGTAGGGTACTCGTTTACTCCCTCCTACCACCTAGCTTGTCTCATATGTTTCAAATATGGGAGTTGAGTGGAATGATGGGCGTAGTGGCCATAGTCTCCATAAATGGTGCAAGAATGGTTAGTCTGAAGATCACCGTTCTTGTTTTTCCTTTTAATGTTATTATTACCCTAATTTTTGTTTGGGGTTCATTTAGGGGGATTACCCCCATTTAGTGCCCTTGGTTTCCATTGTTGTTCTTGGTTACCCCCTGTCTTTGGTCTCCTTTCCTTTATTCTTCCCTTTCTTTTTAGTGGAATTGTATGGGTTTTCAATGTTGAATTATTCAAATTATTGTTGATGTTGAGGGAATGAAGGTTGAACAAAATTAACCCCCACATTTTGTTGAGGTGGGGGATTATTTTGTTGTGATGTTGAGAAAGGAAAATAGTAATTCACTTGACTAGGGTTTATGTACATAGGTTGGGAGGTAGGTACTCCTTTTGAAGCATGTGTTGGGTATTGATTCCCTTACATGGTATGGTTTTGAGGAGGTGTAGGTTGGTTAGGATAAAATCCATTGTTTGAGGTTGCTAGTGCTACAAACATTTCAGTGAATGGTTCAAAATGAGGTTGTGAACCATACATATTTCTAGGGTATAAGGGAAAATTTCTTAGTTGATTTTGAGTGAGGATTTCGATTAACCCATTAACAACATTTGATGCTCTGGATTTATCTTGACTAAATGATGGCAAGTGAGGAGTATAGGGGATAACAGATTATAGGTACCCTAATTGTGTGTATATAATCACGAAATATTGGGATTTTCTTATGTCATCTTCTTCCGTTTGTGGCATGGATGTGGCAACATATTTTGAAATTATAGGAAAAAATATTTCAATAAGAAATCCAAATGGAGAGGTTCAACTATGTCCACTTTACAAAGGCTACTGCTTCCGCCATTCATGAACATGGTCTGAAATGTGGGTTGAGGTAGTCTACCGAAGGTGGGTTAGCAATTCTAATCTTATGTCATGACAAACCAAGAGCTAAAGGAAGGTCTGGAAATATCTTGCTAAATACTCAAAGGTTTAATGGGAACCTGTGGACTCGCTAATATATCATTTGGGAGTGGGACTAGTGAGGGTGCGTTGAAATAATCTCAGTCAAAATGAGTCGTCAATAATGCTATTGGAGGAATATCATAGATTAAAGGTCATGATATGGTTACTAGGATCTTCCCCCTATTTTCCTTTGAATATATGGATGTTTGATGGTAACTTGGTTATCATATGGGAAATTGTTAATTATGCACAATGTGATAATTTGTAAGGTTTGTAATATATGGGAGATTAAATGAAGCTACAAATGGTATTCTATTGGTATTTTCCATTATGTGATGACCTGGAAAAGAGATTTTAAAATGATTCCCCTACATGATAGTGTTGGTAGGAGTAACCTATGGGGTAGTGTTGGTGTTCCCCTAAGGGGTGGTGATAGGGGAACCCTAAGAGGAACTAGGTCCTAACAAAGTTGCACCAAGAATGGATGTGCCAAATAAGGTAGATGGATGTTGTCTCATATGATGAATAGTAAGAGACTAGACACTCCTCCTAGTAATGGGGGGAGGCCTTAAAGGCATCTAGAGTGATGGGTAACCCTTGGGTCCCCTATATTTCCCTATGAAGTGTCTCGAAAGATATTGTGAGGGGGATTTGTTTTAAACCAAATGAATCAAATATAAGAAACAAACAAAAAAGTAAATGGTTAATTTTCCCTTTAAATTTCTTTCATGTGTGAAACAATCAACAAAAATGTTTGTGAGGTATTTCATATGAGAAAAAAATACTAAAATACCTAGTGTCCTTCAACTGAATCAGTAACTAAGCCTTGTGAATATTTTATAATAGGATACTGGGGCCACATCCAAACAGTACTAGAAACACTTCTAGTAGCCGATAAACAACCAAGATATGAAAGAGGGTTATATCTAGGAGTGTTGGGTTATATCTATGAATGATTTCAGTAGCCTGATTCAAATTGCTTCCAAGTGCAACTGCTCTTGCACTTTCTACCTATAGGGAAAGATGCCCTAAATTTTTTCCATTAACCTGCCTACGTTTAGTGGGAATGAGGGAATATCATCTTTTGGTTGTCAAATTTGGACCCATAACTGCTATTAGGTGTTAGCATAAACCAATGTGGCCCATGATCATCCATTGTCTAAGCCATTCCCCTTAATGGGTTTCTTCTCATTGTTGGTTTTGTCATTTGATGGTTCAAGATTTGAAAGCACCCTAAAATACTTCTATGTTTCAAATGTAAAAAACCACGATAAGTTATGGGATTCCTACCCGCGTGGTCCTAACCTAACCTATAAATTATTTTGTGACCCTTATGGGGAATTTAGTTGGTTCAAGTTAATGTTTCTTTTAAAAGAGTCCTTACTTTGCTTAGGGTGTGCCAAAAATTTAAATTCAAAATAAACTAAGTGAAAAGTTTCAGAAAGGGGATACACTCTCCATAAAGTTTAAGTGAATTTAGTGTGTGATGTGATTTTGTGTGCAAGGTGAATGGTGACCATAGAAAATGTGAATTGCAATGATGTGGATTTGTGGTGGTACTTTACAATCTCCCTAATTACACTATGTTATGTTGTTCCGTGCGAAAAATAAAATATGTGTTGATAATCGACCACTTACTTTTCCTAATTATATTATGTGAGCATATAGGGAGATGGGAAATTTGTACTTTAAGAAACTTTTCAGATCCCCCCATATTTTTGCCACAATGTTTTAAAGGAGAGATGACTTACTCTCTTTCTTGTTCACTTCAACTCCTAGTCCCAAAAAAAAAATTGATTGTGAAAAACAAGTAAAAAAAAGGATTTGTGGATTAGGGCCACTTAATTTTTTCGTAGTTAAGTTATGTGTAATGTTCCAATTAAAAGGGAGATGGTAGGGAGTATTTTAGAACTGTTTTGTAGGAGTGTAAGAAGGTCACTAAATATTGCAAAAATACTCAGGAAGAGGAAATTACAATGAGAATTTTGGTTCCCTGTGTGTCTCGTGCATTATGTTATTCACAATCATGGGACTCGTGTGAATGTTGTTGCAAAGAGCCACTCGACTATCTGAAAAAAATTAAATGGAAGGCTTTGAAGCCATGAATAGGTCCAATGGAGACCTGCAAATGTTTAGAAAAATAATGTGACTAAGACCAAATGGAAACAAAATGAGCGAAGGCTCGTGAAACAAGTAATTATATAAAAAAAGATAAGTGAGTGGAGTCATCATTTTGGATGGTGTGTTTGGTAGCATATGTCTCAAATCCACCTTCAATGTAGTCATTCTATTCCTACAAGGAAATATATATAAAATGAGTGGTGTTAGTGTTTAAACATGGACCAAAAAAACATTGAAATAAGTGGAAACAATGCATTGATAAAACTAAACTAAAAATACACTATAACAAGCTTGTGATGCAAAACAAATCAATAAATGAGTAGGATAAGGATCCTCTTTATTGTTTGACAGTAGTGGAAGAGTCACCAATGAATATCAAAGATACTTAAAGAGAGTTAATTAAGAAATGGTGCCCAATAGCTCTCAACACAAATTTCCCCTTTTCAATCTCCTTTGTAGGATCTTTCTCTCTCAAAGAAGAAGATAAAACTCTCTCAAATGGTGGAATTCTCCTAGACTTGGTATGCTTGATGGTTTTTGCAACACTTTTAGAAGCATAACAATGCACAACCTCTTTTTTTTTTTGGATATACATGCTCTTGCATTTATAGAAATTGTGGACACTCTTTCGCTCCTTTCTCTCATCAATGAGGTTATTTTCCACATAAATGAGATGAGAGTTACCATCATTATGCTATTAAGGATTATTAGGTATCGAGGCTTGAATGGTCAAACCATCATGTCAATATTTTGAGTGTTTTTCAAGCAAGTTCACTTCCTCAGGTTCTGACTGGGCATCTAGCGACACTCATAGCTGTCAAAGAAAAATCTATGAGGTCATGAATAAATATTTTTGAAGCACCTACGAGGGTCGATTTTTTAAGTCAAATTTAGGGAAAACTTTTTATTTTTTGACTTTCATAATGTTTCTAGCTCAAAATATGTCCTATGTACATATTTCTTATTGAATTAGATTGCTGATTGTTGTGCACAAATTAGTATAACATTGTTTCTTAAAAGCCAACGGCCATAATGTGAGGGTACAATGACTAGTACAGGGTTTCCATCCCCCGTGTTCAAACCCTAGGGAATTCCATGTCCCAAATCCAAAGGCCTCACTCTAGGCCATGATGCTAAAGAGGCACCCATTCGACGAGTGTCCAAGCTTCAAATATCATTCCTTTCAATAATGTCTATCCCTCATGCTACCTCACCAATAGTCTGGGTCATTCTCCTATTCTCCCAAGACAGAGGCTTTATGAGAATGTCAGTGGTCTACTCATAAATGGAGATATATTGGAGCATGACCACTCCTTTCTATACAATATCATGAAGGTAATGGTACTTGATCTAAATATTCTTTGTCTTATCATGAAGCATTAGATTGTCTATCAACTTCACATGGATTTGATTATCACAGAACAACAGTCATTCCAACATCTAGTTGAAAAATCCAAAGAGTATTTTTCATAGCCATACTCCCTCAAAACATGCAAAATAAGCTGTAATAAACTCTCCTGTTATAGTACTGAGTGTGACAGAGGTCTATTTCCTACTCATCCAAGATATCATAGAAGTACCTAAACTGAAACATGCACCAGATGTAATGTTCATGTCATCCACACACCCTGCCCATTTAGATTACATATACCCTTGAAAGTGTATCTCACTATTTAAAGAATATCTGAAATAATAGTTAAAAGCACCACACAAATATCTCAATATCTTCTTTACTACAATCCAATACTCATGTCTCGATTCCATCTCAAACTGGCTCAAGATGTTTATTGCAAAGAAAATATCTTTCTTGGTATTTACTAAATACATCAGTGATCCAATCAACTTTTGTTACATGGACGGATCCACTAGGTCAGACTCAGAATATCTTAGCTTTCTTATGTTTGTCACCATAGGAATTTCGATAGAATTTCAATTCATCGTGCCAAACTTGTGAAGGATCTTATTGACATTTTTTCCTTGTCCAAGAAGGAATTCACTAGGGTTCTTCCAAACTTCTATCCCCAAATATTAATTCATCCAATCAATATCCTTCATGCTAACTTCAGAGGCTAAATCCCTTTTACACTTAGCAATAATATGCTCTACACTAGTTAGCAACAAATCATCAACATATAGTAGTAGTATTACCAACTCACCTTCTACAAACTTTGTTATAAATATTTGTATTAGCCGCACTTTTAGAGAAACCAACTCTCATTAGATATCCATCAATTCTAGAAGACAAATCTCTCGAAGCTTTCTTTGAGTTGATACAAGGCCTTATTTAATATGAACACATGAGATTCTCTATCATCAACCTCAAACCCTTAGATTTTCTCTAGCTACAACTCTTCCTCAATCACACCATTGAGGAAAGTGGTCTTCACATCCATCTGATGTAGCTTCCATACCATAAATGAAGCAAGATAGTTAAGATATCTAATCTTGGTGTACTTACACACGAGTATTTCCTTGTATTTTTCAGTGCTTCCATATGTTAAATTCTTGATCTTATGAAGTAGCTACTTCCTCAAAGTTGTAAGGTTTGGATTCGATTAGCTTAGTCATTAAAGTTGCATAACCGAAATACCTTTTCCTTAACTTGTAACCTCTTCTTTAGGAGCCACATTCTTCTTCTCTCAATATCCAGTGTTTGAGTGCTTTTCTCTAGATTTACAATAAGTTGCATTTTCATCAAAATTCATGTCTATGTTTACTTCCACTTGTCTTTCCCTAGAACATAGATCTTATAGGGTTTTGATGATTCAATATGCCCAACAAATATTCCCTTGTTACTAGAATGCTCTTACTTATGTCACTTATCTTTGAGTACATATATTAGCTCTTGAAAACCAATGATTATCATCTGACCAACCTGTGGTTTATGACCTATGAATGCTTCTTCAGGAGTCTTATCTTCCAAAATCCTTTGAGGACTTATATTCAAGATGTAGAAAATTGTCTTGGAAGCTTCTTCCCACAAGAAAATTAATACAAATTGATAATGTGTCATCGCCTTCATGGACTTTTCAATAGATATGTTCTTTCTTTCGGATACTCCATTATATTGAGGAGTATAGGGAACTATTAACTCACTCATTATCTCAGCTTTCCTACAAAAGGAAATGAGTTCCATGGAGGTATATTATCCTCCATTATCCAATCTAAAGATCTTGATTCTCTTCCATGTATGTTTCTTTACTTCAACTTTAAATTCTTGGAACATTCTAAAAACTGTCTTTTGACTTCATTAGATAGATACATGTCTTGTAGGATAATTCATTGATAAAGGATACATATTATAGAGTACCTCCAAGAGATTTCATTGGCATGGGGAAGACACACATTGTGGTGGACTAGATCCAAAATTTCTTTGGACCTATGCTCATTGTTTGGAAAGGATTTCCTAACATTCTTTCTAGGAGCACGTCTCTTTCACACACTTTTATGATATATCTACAAATATGATACACCTTACGTAATCTGCTTCAAAGCTAGGAAGGATCTATAATGAAGATGTACATATGTCCCATGCCATATCTCACTAGGGTTAATATCATTATGTACTAAATATCTATAATATTTCCTTGGAAATCTATAGAACCTTCCTTCACGAATCCCTATAACCCTAATAAATATTATACTAGAGCCCTTGTGTGAGACAAGGAATTTCCCATCAATAAAGATCATTTTGTCTCCTATATGTTTTAAACATGAAATTTTGACCAAATTCCTTTTCAAATATGGAACATAGAATATGTTGCTCAAGAGAACATTTTCACATATTCCATCTCGATGGATGTTGTCCCAATTCCTTTGACTACATAGTTGTTGTTATTTCCAAGCTCTACCTATTTTGCCAATATTCTTTCAATCAATCTTGTAAGATGATCATGCTGCCCTATCATATGTCTTAAAGATCCACTGCCAATCAACCATATATTACTGTCATTTATAAGAGATATTGTAAGTGCATAATAGTATAAGTGATATTTATCTTCTTTAACTTTGTGTCTCTTGGACTTAAATTTATTTTCTCTTCTTTCATGTGTCTTAATGTTTAGTTGAAAGAAGAGAAAATTGTGAAACACTTTGAAAACAATTTGTTACAAAGTTTTACAGAGAGTTACTCTACAGTAAGAATTTTGCTTTACTTAGTGAAGGAGCTGCAACCTCCATTTTATCATGCTAATGTATTTTCATGTATTTTGAAATATAATCTTAGCCTCCATTGTATCTTGCTAATGTAGTTTCATGGGTTTGTTGTATTTTCGTGTGTTTGTTGTGATATGGTTTTAAAATTTCAGGTCTAGTTGCGATTTCATCTCCTCTAATGAAGTATTGAAGAAAAAATTCCTCTCTTTTTGCCCAAATCTTCAGATCATAACAAAATTTAGTAGAATTTTTTGAAAATCTATATTATAGTTGTAAAAGTTAAAAATTTTGAGTATCTTAAGATTATTGATAACACTTAATTCATTTTCACTGTAAAAACAATTCACACACTCTAACATTCTATTTTTTGAAATTTTCTAAATTTGTGACGTTGGTAACAAACTGATAAAACCGAAAGGAAGTGAATCTTCACAACCATTTTGGTTTTAGCTTTTGAGGCACCGATTCTTTAGGCGATCGCTTTTGCGGCACCGGTTCTTTGGGTGATGGCTTTTGAGACACCGGTTCTTTCGGCGAGCGCTTTTGAGGTACATGTTCTTTGGGCGATTGCTTTTGAGACACCAGTTCTTTGGGCGATCGCTTTACAGGAACCCGGTTTGGTGGTGTTCGCTTCTCCACTTCTGCCTTTGCGGTGTTGCCTTTTGTTGTGCTGGGCGCTCTGTTTTCTATCCCAGGCTTTGGTTTTGGCTTTTCGGGCAAACCATTTCCTTTTCCATTATGTGGAGAGAGCGGTTTCTGTGGAAAAAGTGGACGCCTTGTTTTCAAACCCCGGAGCTCAACATCTTTGGATAAAGGATCCATTGTGGCAGAAGTCCCCAACTCCCTTATTTTTACTCGAAAACGCTCATTTTCCTCTTGTAAATCTATTGTACATTTGGTTACATCGTTCAATAATGACTTATTTTTATCCTCCAGCAACTTTTTCGTTTCTGTGATCTCTGAAAGCTTATATTCTAGATCGACAATATTTCGATCTTTCTCCATTGTTATCGCTGTAGAGGAGTCTAGATCCTTCTGAAGCGAACCAAAGCCTGTTTCCAACTCGCCTACGTTTTTCTTGAGGATTACCACTTTTTCTTCTGAAACCAATGTTCTTCTGTCCATTTCAGTCTGCAGAAAGTTGTTTTCTTCCTCAAGAAACTTTTTCGCAGCTGCAAGCGATGAAAGTTGATCCTCCAATTGAGCGACTGCAACATTACTCTCATTTAACTGGGCCTTCAACGACTCTACTTCAGTTCTTAGTTCTCTGTTTTGATGATGTAGCAATCCTCTTTCAGCAGCCATTGACTCGAGGCTTGTTTGCAACATTGCACCATTGCTTTCCAAATTTGCCTTTTCAGAATCCCATCGATGTTTCTCTTCTACAAATTTGTTAAATAATTCTTGACACCTTGCCTTGGAATCATTCAACCCACATTCCGACTCAGCTTTTTCTTCTCTATATTGAAGTAAAGCCCTCCTGTTTTGAATAGATATCTCGTCACATTCCTTTCTTGCTGCTACGATCTCTGATAAAAGTTCATCCTTTTCTAAATGCCAAGCTTTACTTGCTGCCTGAAATTCTGTGGATATCGCCTGAATTTCTTCATTCAATTCAAAGCTTCTGCTTGTAAACAATTTTTATCATAACCCAATGCTCTGCAGTGCTTTTCTTTCTCAGAAATCTCTTATCTTAATCTTCCTCAGCTTCATGTAAACATTCTGCAGGTTTGCTAGCGGTGGGTTGGTTCTTCCTATCTTTCTTTGCAAGCTTTTCTGTGTCCTTCTCATTTGTTTCATTAAAATTACCTTCGACTCCCGCTGGTAGTTCAACAACCCCCTGTAGATTATCCACGCTAGACTGACCATGGGAAGTTGTTGTGGACTTCGAAGGAGACGATATTAATTTTTCATTTCTTTTCTCTCACTGAAAATTCTTTGGCCGGAAATGACTTTCTTCCTGCCTCTTCCCATCTTACTATATATACTAAACAGAGAGGAAAAATAACAAAAATGCAATGGGCAGAAGGTCGTGCAATCTAATTATAACTTTTCTGAACTCGCTTAGGGTTGTCTCGTTCACGTTTCTCCCTTCTCTGAACTCGCTTAGGGTTTTGCGTTGCCTCGCTCACGATTCTCCGTTTGAGCTGAGTATGGTTGGAGACTTTATGTGATGTGGATAAATAATGAGTGGTGTGACAAAAGAATAGAATAAGTTGATATTGAGCACCGCCGACTCTTCAAGAATCTAAATTCGAGTCTCAATTCTACAATTACAGAGTCTTGCTCTAAACTTTTGTGTGTTTTGATAATTAATATTAAGAGTTTGTTTGTACACATTGTCACCATACTTCTATTTAGAAATCTAGATTTACGTTTTTGGAGGTCCATAGATAAATGCATTTTTATGGTTTTAATTATTTAAAGTAAAAAGCTAAGTTGAATCTATAAGTACAGTGAAGCAATTAATGTAACTAGAAAGGTGGCAGAGCAATCAATATGGAGTGGATTAATGAAGAGAATATCTGCCATGATTTTCTAAATTATTTATTAAAATGTTTTTTAAATTTAAATTTAAAAAATATTAAAAAATTATCATTTATTTAAATATCATTTAATTTAAATATCATTTACTTTTATAGGAATTTATTGTTGGTTTAAATTTTGATAAATATTATTTTATAAATATTTAAATAAAATTTATGTATTATTAAGAAATAGAATTTAATTTTTAATGTTGAAATAAATTATAAAATCACATGTTAAGGATAAAAAATAAAATATAAAAGTGTTACATAAATAATATTATATAAATATTATTTAAAAAGTAAATATATATTAAAATAATAAAATTTAATCCATTTATAAATATAAATTAATTGTTTTAAATATTGTTGTATATATTTCAAATATATTGATTTATAAAATATAAACCAACATTAACACAAAATTTATTAACATGAATGTTATTTTATCTATATTATATATATATATATTAATATATATATATATATATATATGATAAATTTCAATTTTATTTATAAATATAAAATTGACTTGTCCAAAATATGTGATATTGTATTTGAAATAAATTGGATTTATAAAAAATAAATATTAATATTAATGTCCACATTCTTTCTTAAGAATGAAGATTTTCATGGACAATAATTTATAGATGAAGAATCATATAATTTATACTTTATATATATATATATATTTATATATATATATATATATATATGATTTTATTGTTGTCTTTACGAAGATCATAAAATGTAGTTAAATTTTAGTAAGAAAAAAACATAGAAATTTAGTGTAGAAATAAAATATAATATGATTGACCATATTCGATAATAAGTGGAACAATTCTAAATTTAGGGATTTCAATGGTTGCTCTTCTTTCTTCTTAATAGTAGTATATTTAGTTGTTCCTATATTTTCACACCTTTCAAATATGAATGCTAGAAATATCCTTAAATCATCTATTAACTTCATTTTTGAAATAATTATGAATGCTAAGCCCTCTCAACCAAAATGTTGACAACTACCGAAAAGCCCTAAGGACTGTTGCATTGACTTAGATCCTTATTCCCTCGTTATTGTTGCATACTGTTGAAGAAGGTCAATTCAAACTCACACTAAGCATAACCTAGAGCAACAAACCTCCTCACAGGGTCATTTTGAAAAATCTATCACTAGTGGTCAACCTTTGCGAGCACACATTCCTTTACAGGGTAACATGTTATCTGGTGATCCCCATAGTTGGTCGTCATCCCAGTTGTTTAATTTTATACAGGTTTCTACTCGATAGGCAGAAGCCCTACACAATAACTTAGCCCACGATAATGAACAACAACGACAACAAATTCTTTCCCTTACAGCTGAGTGAGATCAAATTATGCATGAGAAGGAAGAATTATAACACTGGGTCGAGGATATTGGTGCCAAGTTCCAGAAGTTATGGTCAACTATTGTTGAAGTAGTCTCGAACACACCAAAATATTCTTTTCTTGTACTCTTCCTGAATGTTGTGATCACATCAAAGAAGCATGTATCAGACTTGTTTATGTAAAAAAAGAGCTCAAGCACATCATTGTTGCCACCCAGACAATGCTTCTAGACCCAACCACCTAGTATGCCACATAAATTGAGCAGGAAATCCTACATGCACCTTCTCTTAAAGACTCTCTTTTCCAAATTACTGTAGATGGTAAGAAAATCTTCCAGTAGGTTCATGACTGATCTGGGTTCCTTGCTAAAAATAATCAACCTATATATGAGTTGCATCGGCAAGCCCATTAACTCTTCAATCAATCTTTACTCATGGGCAATCTTAACCAATAACATGATTTGTTTTTTCCCACTGATTCATTGGAGAAACATATCATCTAAATTGAAGAAGACTCTTTTGTTATCAAATTTTTCTTACGCGACCTCAAACCGCCTGCCTTGCAATACTTGAGGAGGTCGAGGCAGCTCACCAGCAATGTTGAGAACCAATGGCACGTTGTCCCAAGGGTGTGACCAGAACACCCCAATGCTGAACTCACCACCCAATTTCTCAGTCAGGCTGCAGGTCTAATGGATTCGTAGAGGTCTGTGATAAATGACTACTCTTAGTTTAGAGCTGGTGTCATATAGTCAGTACCTGAGTTGGGTCCTTCATTTGAAGGTGCACTTGTGGCATAGGGAGAAGCACCATAGGAAATGACATGACAACAAGAACTAGTAGAAGAAGTGCCAAACATGGATTGACTTGGGGACGAGTCAATAGATTTTGGTTAGTTCTTCTTGGGTCCTTCGTTTTTGGGGAACCCAATTTTGGCAAGTATTGACCAGGTTTGGTTGAAAATCGGTTGCAGAGAATATCATGAAGAAATCGAAAAGTGTAATTCAAGAACAAACAGATGCCAAAAGAAATGTGTAAGAACGATAAAGAAAAACATATTCAACCTAGAGTTCCCATAGACTAACAATAAATATAAGTACACAGAATGAGTCGTTGAAGTTAAGTCTACACAAGTCATCGTAGAAAAGTGGACGTAATATTTGAGTTAAGAATGGGCATATCAAGTGAGCAAGATTATTAAATGAAATCTATAATAGGACAAAGTCAAGATACCATAAGGAGATGGAAGGATCCATTTCGACATGTTGTCATTGTGTTGAATAAGACCCCTTTTCTATTAATTTTTCTTTCTGTGAGCTCTACTTTGTAATGTGATCTAAGGGGATTGTTGTAACAATGGTGATGTTTGTAATGTTGTACTATTATGATGCTTTTATATGTTAGTAAAAGGGGGAAGTTGTGGGATTATACTGTGTCTATATAATGTGATTGAATGAATGGCCCTTTAAAAAATAATCATTTTAGTAAAAGTTTGAATGCTCTTATCTCTTCTTGCTCATGTTGTAAGTCTATAATTTGTGTATGATGCATGTCTCTTAATGTGGACCTTTGGTACAAATGCCTAAATTGCATGTTTATTGTGTTGATTCTTGATGCCTCTCCATGATCCATTATTTTTCTGAGTCTCGGCATGCTTGGGGTGAGATTCCTTACTTCCTTGCGAAGTGAGGTGAAGATGTCAGCGTGGTGCTACAATATAAAGAACCTCTTTATTAGCACCCTATTCTGAACTCAGGGTCTTACTCCATTCAAATTTCAAGCCAACAGTTGGTTCCATCCCTAGGTAAATATGTGTATTATTTCTCATTTGTAAATGACTTCTCAAGGAATGCAAGGATATATTTCCTCAAAAGGAAATATGAAGTTTTTGACATATTTAAAGAATTTAAGGTTTTGGTGGCAAATCAAATAGAGAAATAAATGAAGGTGTTGAGGATGAATAATGGTGGAGAGTTATCTGGGAAGAAATTCCGAGAGATCTTTAAAAAGTGTGGTGTAGCATAGAATAATACTACCACATACACACCTCAATATAATGGAGTTGTGTAAATGAAGAATGGGATGTTGTGGAAAAATAAAGGAGCATGTTGAGTGGTGTTAGGTTAAGACAATAATCCTGGGCAAAGGTAGTAGATATTTTGTGATGCTTGGTAAATAGATCATCCTCATTGATGTTAGATGATAAGACTCCACATGAGGTATGGATTAGTAAGAAACCATTTCTCACACATCTCATGTTAGTTAGCCATGATACATATGTATATGTTCCAAAGGAAAAGATAACTAACTTGGATAGAAAATAAAAAAGGTGTATCTTTATTGTTTACAAATATAGTTTGAAAAGTTACGAGCTTTAGAACTCAAAAGAAAATAAGGTTTTGTACATTTTACATGTAGTATTGAGAGAAGTAGAAGATATTATCAAACAAGAATTCCTACCAATGGAGAAAGAACCAAATAAAATAGAGTTTGAATTGAAGGATGATGATCTAGACTCTATAGAAGAACAACAATAAGAAGAAGAAACACATACTTTGATTTTGAGGAGATCAATTTGAGAAAGAAGGCAGACAGAAAGGTATACTGCACCTGATTTCCATTCAAATTTTTCTTTGTTTATTGATGATGATCCTAGAACTATTAGGGAGTTAGTGAATTTAGAGGATGTCAAACTCTAGAAAAAGGCCATGGTTGAAGAAATACCAGCCTTGGACATGATTTATTCTTGATATATAATGGCGTTTATAACTAGAAGAAAACCCATTGGGAACAAATTGGTGTTTAAGAAGAATTTTAATGCAAAAGCCAATGCGGAGAAATATAAATCTCGGTTATTAGTAAATGGTTATTCCTAGGTGTAAGAAATTTATTTTGGTGATATTTTTTCTCCTATTGAAAAGTTAGCTTCTTTTAGATTTATTTAATATGTTTCCACTGCTTTTGATTTTGAGGTAGAATAGATGGTTGTGAATATGACATTCATACAAACAAATATGGAAGAAGACATCAATATGAAGCAATTGTTAGAAAATTATATATTACGGAGTAATGGAACACATAAAATATTTCAGAAATATAAACACATAAAATGCATAAAATAAGAGAGACACAGATATATGTGGTTCACCTAGTTTGAGCTACGTCCACCCCGAATAGCCAGTCCTTCCTTTCTATTATCCAGCAAAATCAAGAGACACAACCTATCGCAGATCCGATGTAATATCCTCTATTTTCTCTCACAGTCTCACCTCTCTATTTCTCACTCAGAGAATACACATCTATATCATAGCCTCAAATACAATGCCCTCATAAAAAGAGAGGGGTTGCCTTCTAGGGCAAAAAACCCTAAACTAAACATAAGTTCTACTGTCAGATCATCCACCTAATGAATGGCCCAGATTGACTAGAAATTACTATACTTTTACAAGGCAATTTTACATCTATTTTTAGCTTTGGGGGCGTTGCTCCCAAGCCTCCGCCAGGGGACCGTTGGCCCCTAAACCCCTGCGAGGGGACAAGTCCCCTCCGTACCCCCCCGCATGGAGGGGTGTACAAACTTCCTGGGATATGCATCCGACTAAAACAAAGGCCACTGAACAATCATGCTCCACACACAACAATCTCCCACTTGGAGAATGATTGTAGCAACTCCATCACTGCTTCATTTGCTAGACAATGACTCCTCTTTGGACTTGGCTATTTCTCATCTTCATTGTCATCCTTGAAGACCAATTGAAACTGAGCATATTATCAGTTTCTCCCTCGTTACAACTTTTGTTAGCATATCTGTAGGATTCTTGCTAGTGTGTATCTTTTCCAGCTTCAACTCTCCATCTTCCAACACTGGTCGTATGAAATGGTACTTGAGCTATATGTGTTTAGTCCTAGAATGAAATGCTGAGTTCTTCGCAAGATGAATGGAACTTTGGCTGTCACTATATAACATGCCCATATCATGCTTCTTACCCAATTCACCCATAAACCTTTATAACCAAATCATTTCTTTACTAGCCTCTGTAGTAGCAACATACTTTGCTTCTGTTGTTGAAAGTGCAACAACACTTTGGATTTTTGAAACCCAATTGATAGCTGTTCCACCTACAGTAAATACATATCCTGTAGTGCTCCTTCTGTTATCTTTGTCACCTGCCATATCTGCATCAACATATCCCTGTAGAGAAATGTTTGAACCACCAAAGCATAATGCTTGATTTGTGGTACCTTTCAAATATCTAAGAATCCATTTCACTGCCATCTAATGTTGCTTTCCTAGATTGTTCATGTACCCGCTTACAACTCCTGCTACATGTGCAATATCATGCCTTGTGTAGACCATTGCATACATTAAGCTTCCGACTGTTGATGCATATGTAACTTTAGACATATAATCCATGTCTTCTTGGGTATTTGGGCAAACTTCCTTACTAAGTTTGAAATGTCTAGAAAAAGGTGTACTAACTAGTTTTGCATTGTGCATATTAAATCTTTTCAACACTTTTTGTATGTACTCATTCTGAGACAATGTTAATTTGCGATTTTTCCTGTCTCTAGTGATTCTCATACGAAGGATTTATTTTGCAGCTCCCAAATCCTTCATTGCAAATGAATTTGCCAATTTTCTTTTGAGCACATTTATTTCCTGCATGTTAGACCCTGCAACAAGCATTTCATCTACATACAATAACAATATAATATAGCTACCATCACTTTGCTTTTTCAGATAAACACAATGATTAGAGTGACATCTAGTATAACCTTGTTGAGACATAAACTTGTCAAATTTTAGATACCACTGCCTTGGAGACTGTTTTTAGCCATACAAGCTCTTCTTCAACCTGCACACTAGTTTCTCCTTCCCTTTCCCCTCATATCTTTGTGACTGCTGCATATATATCTCTTCCTCCAAATCCCCATGGAGAAAGATTGTCTTTACATATAACTACTCAAGATGCAAATCTTCAGCTGCTACTAGACTTAAAATAGTTTTGATTGAAGTCATTTTAACAATAGGAGAAAATATTTCATCAAAATCAATACTTTTCTTCTGTGCAAACCCCTTCACCACAAGTCTAGCTTTTTACCTTTGTTTTCCTCCATCTTCTTCCTTCACCCTGTAAACCCATTTATTCTTCAATGTAGTTTTTCTTACAGGAAATCTGATTAAGTCCCAAGTCTGGTTATGCATTAAGGAGTCCATCTCTTCTTCCATCGTTACCTCCCACTTCTTCCTGATTTCAACCTGCATTATTTCTTCATAACATTCGAGTTCACCAGAATTAGTCAACAATAAATAATATAATGAAGGAGAGTATCGTTCAAGGGGTCTACTTATCCTAGTAGATCTTCTAACACTATTTCAGGTGTTTGGGGTGCCTGTTGCTGTTGTGGTGGTTGTTGTTGTTGTGGTTGTTGATTATTATTATTTTTAGGCACCTTTACTTTTTTAGTGATTTCATCAAGAACTGCGTATTCCTCGTTTTATTTTTCCTATTTATTTTCCTGCAACTGATTCTTATACAAGACCTTTTCTTTGAATATTACATCTCTGCTCCTAATGATTTTTTGATTTTCGAAATCATATAAGTGATAACCAAAATCATTAACACCATATACAATAAAGGTACATTTCTTTGACTTTGCCTCAATCTTTGTTCTATTTTCTTTATCAATATGGACAAAGGCCTCACAACCAAAAGGCTTTAAAAAGGAGTAGTTTACCTTTTTACATGTCCATGCTTCCTCTAGAACACCACCATCCAAGGAACTTGAAGGCCCTCTATTTATTAGATAAACACCAGTATCTACAACATCTGCCCAAAACTATAAAGACAATCTTGCATGCAATCTCATGCACCTTGCACGCTCCATGATTGTTTTGTTCATCCTTTCTGACACACCATTTTCTTGTGGTGTTGTTGGAACTGTCTTCTCTTTGTGAATTCCATGCTCTGAACAGTACCTATCAAACTCTTTGCTGCAATATTCACCTCCATTGTTTGATCTAAGACACTTCAATTTTTTTCCTGTCTCAATCTCAACCAAAGCTTTCCATTTCTTGAAAGTATCAAATACATCAGATTTATTCCTAATATAATAAATCCAAGTTTTTCTAGTTGCATCATCAATAAAAGTGATATAATAACGAGAGCCACTGAGAGATGATACCTAAGCAGGTCCCCATACATCTGTATGCACAAGCTCTAATTTTTCGCTCTTCTTTTCTTTCCCAACTCTAAAAAATCTGACTCTCTTCTGCTTTCCATAAATGCAATTCTTGCAGAAGTCCAAATCAACATTCTTCAAACCTGGTAACAAATTCCTTGAGTGAAGAATCTTCATCCCCTTTTCACCCATGTGTCTGAGCCTATAATGCCATAATGTTGCATCTGCTCCTTTGGAAGTTAAAGCATTAAAAGAGTTAGAAATACCATTGCATAAATACAATGTACCAACCTTTTCGCCTTTTGCTATTACCAGGTCTCCTTTGGTGACCTTCCAAGCTTTATTTGTGAAAGTTTTCACACAACCTTCATCACCTAACTGCCCTATTGAAATCAGATTTTTCTTTAGATTTGGAACATGCCTTACTTCCTTTAGTAGCCATTGGTTTCCATTCTGCTATTTTACAAGAACCTTACCCATTCCAAAAATTGTACAGGGTTTATCATTACCCAAACGAACTTGTCCAAAATCTCCTTGAACATAGTCATGAAAGTATTTCTTATCAGGTGTGGCATGGAATGAGGCCCCTGAATCTACCACCCAGGAATTAGTAATATTTTTGAAAGAAAGAATCAAAGCATCTTGTAACATCTCAACTGTCACATTTGCTTCATGATTGTTTTCTTACTGTGCATATCCTTCTTTTCCCTTCCAAGATCTACAACCTTTCTTTAGGTGTCCTTTCTTTCCGCATTTCTAGCACACTATCCCCGATCTGGACTTGGATCTGCCTTTCCTTGATTTACTGCGATATCCTGAGACCTTTCCTCTTTCCATTTTTCTTCCCCTAGACTCTGCACTCAAAGCATTACTCGATGTCTCATCGAAGCTTTTCCGTTGCATTTCCTCGCTAAGGATAGCACCAACAACATCATCAAACTTTAAAGTACTAGATCCAGAAATAGAGTTACTAATGGCCATTACCAAACCATTCCAACTTTCTGGTAATGGGCCCAAGAATAAAAAAGCTCTAACTTCATCATCAATGTTTACCCCTACACAACATAACTGACTTGTAACAGTATTAAAATCATTTAAATGGTCTGCAAAAGATCCACCTTCCGACATCTTCATATTAAATAACTGTTTCATAAGAAATACCTTGTTTGAGGGTGAGGGGTTTTCATATAGTTTCTCCAATGCCTTAATCAAACCCTCTGTCGTTGTTTCCTTCGAAATGTTAAAGGCAACTGATGCTGTGAGGCACAACCGTACTATTCCGAGTGCATTTCTATCGAGAAGGTTACATTCTTCATCTGTCATACCCATCGGCATCTTTGTTTTTCCACCCAATGATAGGTATAGATCTTTCTGATATAGATAATCTTCCATCTGCATCTTCCACAGTGAGAAGTTTTGGCCGTTAAATTTCTCGACCCTATACTTACCATCTTCTGCCATTGCTCCCACTTAAATGAGGAACCCTTCTTTCTTGCGAGTTTATCAGCCAAATAGACCTTCGGCTTTGATACTAGTTGTTAGAAAATTATATATCACGAAGCAATGGACACATAAAATATTGTAGAAATATAAACATAGAAAACGCATAAAACAAGATAGACACAGATATACGTGGTTCACCCAGTTTGGGCTACATCCACCCTAAACAGCCAGTCCTTCCTTTCTATTATCCAGCAAAATGAAGAGACACAACCTACAACAGATCCATTGTAATATCCTCTATCTTCTCTCATAGTCTCACCTCTCTATTTCTCGCTCGGAGAATACACATCTATATCACAGCCTCAAATACAATGCCCTCATACAAAGAGAGGGGTTGCCTTGGCTTCACAAGGGTAAAAGTGGAGCATTATATCTAGTTTAAATTAGCTCGTAATAGTCTTGTTTATTTGGTATTGAATGCATACGATATGTTGTTGATTGGAAATGACAGACAAATCATACAGGAAGTGAAAGCCTAGTTTTTTTTCTAAATTTTACATGAAGGATCTTAATGCTACAAATTTTATCATGGACATGTAAATTAAAAGAGATCGAGAAAAGAGGAATTCTTGTTAAATAAGAGAAATTATGTGAGATAATATTGTAGATTTTTAATACATGAGAAAGTAAACAAGTGAAGGGCTCGATTCCTATAGGTGTAAAATTATTTGCAAATTATTGTCCCAAGACACAGGGATAGGAAGAGGAAATGTATTTTGTCCCATATGGAAATGTAGGTGGAAGTTTGATGTACATAATGGTCTATATAAACCATATATTACACATGTAGTGGGAATATTAAGCAAGTATATCTCAAGACCAATGAAGGAGCATTAGATAAGAATAATGAGTATTTTTAGGTATCTACGTGCTAGTATTGATTATATATTATGATACCATAAAGAATATCATTACTGGACATAGTGTTGGAGATACTTGGATTTGTTGACACAAACTAGGTTGGTTATCTAGATTGTAGAAGATATTCAAGTGCGTATGTGTTTAACCTATTTAGAGGAGATATTGGTTGAATGAGCAAGAGACAATGTAGTGGCACTTTCAACTACAAAAGTTGAACGAATGGTGACCACTTATGTTTGAAAGGAAGTTGTTTGGTTATAAATATTATGTTTAAGTAAGGGGTTAGTAAAACAATATGTAAATAGAGGCTGTGACATCTAAAGTGCAATTTTCTTGGTGAAGAACCCTTCTTATGTTTGAAGATAAATCATATCAGTGTTCAATATAACTTTTGTGAGGGATATGGTCGAATACATGAAGGTGTTTATCAAAAGGGTGGACACTTTAGAGAATGTTGTAAATGCGTTCAAAAAATATGTGAGCACTAAAAATTTCTCTTGGTGTAGAGAAACATTGGGCATTATTGTGCTGAACTATTGACTGTGTACTCTTGTGGCCTCTTGTATGAAATGAAAACAACAATTGGGAGAATGTTGGGTAAGTCTTATAATATTTGCATGAATTATATGCACCACAAAGAAAGGGGGGTTCAAGGGGGGCTTGTTCATCAAAAGGAACTAACACCCTGGGTATCATTTCTCTTGGGTATTGAAAAAACTAATTCTAGAAAGAAATATCTATGCAATATATGCCAAAGAATACCTCAGTGTTAACAAACCTACTATCATATGGGTTTTTATTAAAAAACAATTGGGGCAAAAAGATTTTAGGAAAAGAACAATTACTCAAAGGATCAACAAAAAAATTGTCTGTAATAAAAAAAAATTGTGTAATATTTCAATGTAAGGACACATATGTATATCGTATTTTGGGTTCTTATTCTATTTCTTATTTTTTTACAGGGAGAAAGATATCAAAGAGGTAACAATTTCATAATTGTAAATACGAAAAACTATTGGTTATGAAAAAACCCTCTTTAATTTTGTGTGATATATATAATATTTGTCGGGTATAGAAAGAAACATAAATGGGAATGCTTGCATCGGTGAAAAAATTATACGCATTGTTAATGAAATGAGGGTTACAAAATTTTGAAATAATGTCAAACTTTGCAATATGTAAGAAATTGAAATCATTGAGTGAACAGAGTCAAACAAAAAACTTAATATACAATGGTTTTGGTACAACAAAACCATAAATACATGGGTATCATAAACCAATTTTCCCATGGTATGACAAAGTATATATATTTAGCACCATAATAGTTTTCAAAGTCCTTTCTAGGCTCGAGATTAAGTCTCGAAGGCTCCCACTTGAATCATTCTAATTGTCTAGTTAGAGATAACACATGCTTGAAATGACACACAAGGTAGGAAAAATGTTGTCTTTGAAAACAAAATGAGGAGACCCTCATAAAAAATTTTTGAAAACACAAAGCAAGAAAAGAGGCCAAAAATCGTGTATGGCTAAAAAAAATTAATAATTAACCAAACATATTATCAATAATCATTCAAGAAAGATTAGTATTGAATATGGTCGTAATTGGTTATAGGGATAAAACATTTGCACGTATAAAGAAAGCCTTCAACATTTTAAAGATAGCTTGGTAAATTAGGGTTTTAACCCATGTTACCAACTTATAAAGTAGGCAAAAGGTGGAGCTATAATCTTTCCCTTTGTAGAAATATATGAAAATGATTAAATTTTGAAGCAAGAAGAGTGCTTTTATGCTTGAAATGTAAGCCTCAAATACTCACACCTATGTGGTGAAAACACTAAGTAAATAGATACCTATAGACATGAATTGATTATATAAATGGTTTTTCACCCAACATATAAGCATGCAAATGAATTGGACATATATTGAATCCCATGTGAAAATAGAAAGAAACAAAAAACATAAATCTAGGAGGTCCCTATATCAAAATTTCATGACTATAGGAAATTTCTAAGACTTCATTAGGTAATCGATGAGAAACCAAATGTAAAAGTAAGGAGAGGGAAATAAAAACCACATGCAAGTTCAACTCATCAACAATTAATAAAAACTAGATTACTTTCATGCATTCCTAACACATACGCTCAAAGAGATGGTGGTCTCGTATCACAACAACTGTCCCTAGTGCAAGAAGGATCCTTTTTTCTCTTCGGTCCCCATATATAATTCTCAAAGAAAAACTGAAATTATAGGAGAAAACTTGAATACTCTGCAAAAGGTTAGCATGAAAGTGTACAGTTGGCATACAAAATTAATGCTTTCAACGTGGTGGTAGAGTAAATGGTGGAGGAAATGCCACAGTTAGGATTTCCATGTTGGAGATGTGAGTCACAAGAGGGTTAGAACACATAAAATACTTGAGTTTCCATCTTAGAGCCTGTCGCTAACATTCTTAAACAAAGCAATTCCATCTCGACAGAGTTGACACAACAAGATGGGTGACTCATCATAGCCATTGAATGACATTCATAAACCGAGTCATATTGCATTTCCGCAACGAAGAAGTTGTACATGCCATTAAATGATAGCCTTGGGTGCCAAGTATGTCATTATAAATGGGTAGTAACGGAATAACAAGGTGTTATCCTAGTGTTCCTAGTTGGAAAGTGACAAGGCAAGAAGGATCAACAGGTTGAAACATTGATATAACCATTGATTTCCACATTCACCAATTGTTCTCATATTACAAACTAGTTTCACATTGCATATTGATGGTCAATGTTATCACTAAAATATATCACATGATATCAAGGTTCTAAGTACAAAAACTTCATTTAATATCTCTAGTTGGGGCTCCAAATCATAAATATGGTGTTTAAGATTCCAAGACTTCATTTAAACATATACCCTACCATATATCATATAATATGATACAAATTTTATCAAAATTATTTCATGCTAAAGGAAATAACCTAAATTTGTAGCTAAAAGGAATTGCATATTTCGATCCAACTTTGATGTATAATAAACATATCATCCATCATACCAACCTTATCCACCAATCTAAAAATATAAATAATAGCTTTGATCACCAAACACATATATCACGTAAAATATTGCCATATCATTTATAGACTTGTTGATGGTGTTGGACCCACCAATATTCAAGGGATCTCTCCAGTATGAAATCCAAACTAGACCTCACACCGTTTGGTGTAGGAATCCCATCCTCTATGATGGCTTAGTTGCCATTATATTAAAGATATGCCTTAGATCTTTCTTGTTAGCATGTGAGATTGGTTTTCTTTGTCTTTGAACAACGAGGTTTGTGTGCCTGGTGAGTGCTTAGTGTTGGTTGTGTCAAAGTTCTTTCATTGTAGAGGGAGAGGGTGGAAGTGAGTCTCAGGTTGAAAGGGAATAGTCCCAAATCTTCTAGAGACACACAACACATCACGACATGCACATCTTTCGGTGGAGTAGTCCACAAGGATGTGGAAGTCACAAACACAAGGTGAATAGATAGCACGTACAACACCCAGTGGAATATTCCATGCAAGTGCGACAGGCATTATAACAAGTTTACAAAAATGAATCTATCGAGTGTCTAGCAGAATAGCCCACATGGGCGAGATAACATTAACAACTGATACAACACATTTCCAATAGAATATGTACTAAAACAATCGAAATAGTTCGATTGTCTTAATACATTTTAAAGCAACATGCATTACAAGCATCCAAAGAATAGTCTTACAAACGAATACAAAACATGTGTGAAAATGTGTTGGCTTGTTAACGGACTTTTGAATTAAGTGAAAGTTCCAAGACACATATGTACATCATTACATCACTAACCCCGATAGTGGGGCATTGGAGTCACTGCTCTCTCCTCAAATAAAATATTACAGACTCTCAAGGCTTTGTGGGAGGAGCCAAGGTGAAACGTCCTTTGCATGTACAAATGAGGGGTATTTATAGCCAAGGGTAAAACTGGCCCTTGTGACTATTTGAATTTCATCATGATTGTTTGAATTACATGAATCTTCAACTTTAAATGACTCTTTATATTACATGTGTGTCTCTTGGACTTCCATGTTACATTACATTGATTACAATAATATGTCCCACAATATTGATGTGGTCAATTTGACTCATGACATGACCTGACACGACAAACATATTATGTTCATGCTATTGTTGGTGTGCATGTCAAGTTGCAGTGCTGCTCAGGGATGGATCTGCTCTTGGTGTATCATAGCTTCACCTTTGTATGGTAGGGTGTGTGGAGTCTTCGATGGTTTTGGTGTTCGATTGATGTTGCATGTGCATGTCTCTCGTTCATTTCAACTTTGGCATACTCCATGTGTTCGTCCGTTCACGAAAAACTCTCCTTACATACGCTCCTTATTCATCATGTTTGTCATCACACCATTTCTCATCCATGTACCTGTATCTACAATCACTCATGATGAAATGACATCAAATCCAGAAATCTCCTAGTCTACCATGATGCATTGTTTTTTGCTTTCGGATGCAGGTGACTGGGAGAGAGGACACGGCTCTGAAACTGTATAAAATACATTTCAAGATGGGATGCCGACTTTGGGAACTATTGATGAAAATTGTGTAGAGGTCACTGGGAGGTTGAGATGGGAAATCTAGATTAGTAGTGATTGTTTGCAGGATCTCGCTTGGTTGGAGGGTAGATCTATGTAATTTTTTCAGTGAGACTGGCAGTGAAAATTGTGCAATTTCCCTGGGGAGTTGGTAGCGGGCTGTAGGAGGCTACTAGAAAAAAATTGCAGAGCTAGGAGACTATCCTTTTGGACATCCTTGGTAGTTTCTGGGTTGAGTGGGATGTTGGGCAGCTAGGATACATCTCATGAAAACTGTACAATTTTCAGGAGAAGCATCAGGCTGGCTGACAGGTTAACTGGTTAGAAAAATTGTGCATATTTTTAGGGTAGTGCAATGATAGGTAGTGGATGTCTCTCTCGCATTTCCGCCCAGTTTCATCAGTCAACAGAAGCGGGAATGCTTGGCATCTTCTGCACAATTTTTTGGAGGAGTGACGCCCACGGTTAATGCCCATTCAAACTCTCCAGTTGAGCAGCTGGAGGCTGACGGCTCTAGTTACGAGCAAAGTAGATTGGGATGGATTGCTGAGAAACTTTTGTGTTGTTCTGGGTTAAAGTCAGTCTAGTTGAATCCAAGATTGCATAGTGCAGACTGCCTAGGAGGAAACCTCAATCTCTATGCAATTTTGGGCAGCAATACATGTTGATTGAGGGTTGAGACTATGTGATGCAGCTTAGCAAAGGTCTGACTGTTGGAGAGAGGTTCGGTCATCTGAATTTCAGTAAAATGACTAATTTTGTGAGTGAGTGAACTTATGCATGCATGACCTTGTGAGCACACACTCAACATGACTCGATGACAAGACACCTCAAACCATCAAAACAACATGCACTTAGTGTGACTGACCGATGAGTGCAAGCGACAAGGAAGACACTTGTGATATATCATTGAATGATTGCGGCGACACTTGCGTGGCAGTGCATACGAATTTGTGTGTGAGTGCAACAAATGATTACATAGAGAGCACAACCCAAACACAACCTTCACCATCACTAGAATGAGGTCGCAAGCATGACTTAACAATAAACATGTCAAAGACGACATTTGGTCAAACAAGTAGAAAGGAAGCAAGACATGTAGAAGAAACACATAAAATGACTTTTCATGTTTGCACGCATGCATGTTACTGAGGACAAGATGATATGAAAATGACAAGTTGTCCTGCAAACTCAACTAAGAGGTGTACTTCAAAAGGTTTCCTTTACTTACCATAGTTACCCTCAAGATGATCATGCATCCAATAGAGTTTGAATGTGTCCTTGATCTTTTCCATTACTTGTTTCCTTGGTCCTTCCCCTCAACTCCTTGGAAGTGATTTCACGTTGTTAGCTTTTCCTGTAATCACTGAGAGGTATATCTGTGCAATTTTAACGCACAGTGACCATTGCTAGAATGAGGCCCTGGGAGGCTTGTCTGTGTAGTTTCTACATGTAAGACGAAAAAGAAAACTTGGACAAAACTACACAGTTTTGAGGCTGAAGGCATTGCTATGGGACAAGGGTCTTGGGAGGATAAATCTGTGTAATTTCTAAGTGTAGTGTAGCTGGACTGCTCTATGCATTTTTAGAGAGAAGCACTGGCTGGGGCCTCTACACACTACGGGGTTTTAGCAGGCAAGGGAGGTTGTTGTTTCTCCACATTGTAGGGTTTCAACAAGAAAGGCAAGAATCTTGATGGTTGCAGAAGAAAAGTGCACAATTCCGGGAAGCTGGATGGGTCTAGGTTGCTTGGGAAAGTGGCTAAGTGTGAGATTAGTGAAACATATGTGAACATGATAGGACTTGACTGTGATTGTACAGAAACACTTAATGACACAACATAGACAATCCAGAATGCATAAGACATACTTTGCTTGATGAAATAACATTCGTGAAAGAAGTGCATGAAGTGAGTGTGTAACTTGTCTATGTGATGACAACCAATCATTATGAACACAGTTCCCTTGAAGTAAGACAACATTCCCTTTGCATGATAAATAACAACCCCTACGCCCAAAAATGACACATGTTGCCTAAAGATGAGAATGTAGACAACTCTTACAATCAAGGAGGGGAGCTTGAAATCATCAGCTTACCAATAAGTGACCAAGGATGATTGATCACATGATCCAAGGTAGGCTCTAAAATTTGCATGCGAGCCAAAATTTTGAAGGATGGTTGTAGCTGCTACAACAAGACTATAAATTGTATTCCATAGTATATGCATAAATCTGACCTTACAACAAGTCACAAACACCACATAATAAAGTGTGGTGTGTGTGTGTGTGTGTGTGTGTGCAGATGTGTAGTGTATGTGTATGTGTATGTATATGGTATAAGTATATGATATAGTGTATATGTAATGTACTACATATAATATACATATACATAACATATACATATACATAACATATACATATACATATACATATACATAATACATATACATATAACATATCATATATATATATATATATATTATATATATATGCTCAATGCTTTTCACTTATTAGTATGCTTTTAGTAGGAATTTTACTTCCGTAATGAAAATATTTGAATGTCATAGACTGTTGTAGGTGGAAAACAATTTTCTGAAGGTAGGGTCCCACCTACTAGTTTTATTTTATTATGTATATTTCTTTTAACTGTTCTTTCTAAGGAAATGGGAAAATACTTACTATGGTTATTGAAATGTTTTAATCATTAACGTTCATCAACATTGGCGACTCCGCGGGGTGGATTTCATAATGCCAACCATAAATCAAAATTCTCTAGTCATAGAAATAAGTAACTTAGACTATTAATGAGTAGGATGTAAGCTACCATTGGGGGTAAGGAAGAAAGGGATATGAGAAGTGGGACGAAGTAGATAGAATCCAAGGTGGTTTATCCCAGGTAATGATAATGTTGGATAATGCTTCCACACAATCTGACTCTTGGATAAAAGAGAAGATTCCTTGTCTTTGAATTATTTTTTTTGTTGATGACAGGTTCAAATATGTTAGCATATTAATCTTCTCGAGAAATATAGCTTAAAACACATTATATCATAGAAGGTATTCCCATCTCATTAGAAATGGAAAATAAAATTATGTAGAAACATAAAAAAAAAGCATGATTAAAGGATAGAAATTAGAAGTAAAAACATGATAGAAACAACTAAATGAAATTGAAAGAGAATGTGAGAAGAAGCACAAAAAAATTCCTAAATAGAGAAAAGGAAATAAAAGCAACATGATGAGCCCCAATTTTGGTACAGTTTGGGCTCATTTTGGCCTATTTTACTTGCTCAAACCATTCATTTTTATTTGCTTATGCATGCATTTCTTAGTTTATTCATGTTGTTTGTAGGAAGAAGGTTAGACACTTTATCTACGTGACTAATGCATTATGATTCCAGGTTTTGGCATTAAAAAGGGAGCAAGAGACTACGAAAAAGGGGAGAAGGAGATAATGAGGTGGCACTGCTGATTTTGTGGAGAGATGTCCACGGTCTTGGGACATTCCTCGTGATTCCCACCAAGAATTCCGAGCTCCAATCCATATCCCCTCCGAGCTTAAGAAGCAACTAGCTGTCCTACAAGAACAACAGTCATAAACTGTTCTACAGGAACAATAGTTATGACTGCCCTTCAGGATCCGCAGTTAGACTCTAGTTGGACAGCCGAGCTCCCGAAATCAAGGGCACTTGGTGGATCATCGTTTTTGTATAAGTATGAAGGCCTTAGCCTTAGATAGGTTATTGAAACTCTCGTATTGCTATTGTAATTTTGGAGCACAGTTCAGTTTTCATTCCTTTTTGTAAGCCAATTTGGCATGACATCAGATTATGAATAAAGAAGGCAGTTTGTGATCTAGTTTTGAGTTTCTTAAGGAGACTATAGCTCTCAGGTTAGGGCCCAACCTGAGAGCCATAGATCCCCTCTGTTGTAGTGTTGTTTCCATTTCATTTCCAGCACTTTAAGTTTCGGTTACACATGCAATTCGAATGACAGTTTGATAATTTGGTTTTCTTATGAGTTAGATAGATTTTGCTTATGGTACAATTAATTCCACTTTCTTAGTGTAGCAGAGGATATATAACATCCATTGGAGCTCCAACAAAAACAGTTGTTAAGGCTCACTGCCATCTCTTTTGAAGATTGGGGTGCAGTCCATAGCAGACCACCAAAAACACGCATTACTTTGTTTGATACAGTTATGGTTTAGATTTAGATGCTTCCTTGTCATTTACACTTATCACCCATCTCTTCATCACCACCCCATACGTATTTCTCTTTGCGTTTTGGATT
>APFE030389233.1:0-39579 GCA_000404065.3 Pinus taeda
ATGCAGATTCCAAGGTACTGATGATTTCTAGATCATATTTCTAGATAATGAGTTGGAGTCGATAGAAAGCGATCCGTCATAGGAAAGCCCATAACATGAAATCATAGATCAAGTCTAAAGAAATATATTTGGCAAGAACTAACTCTGGGATGGTCAATGATGGATGACAAATATTTTGCAGGTGAATGGTTTATTTGTACAGACCTCTTGAACACATAACGACATTGCAGATGGCTTGGTGACAATTGACCCAAAGTTAATACCCGAAAACCAGCTGAAGTCTTTCAATGTGGCTTGATTAACTATTAGGTAAAGGATTTCCCAACCCAGGTGAATAAAAGTGTCATGTTCAAGAGTGATGGAAAGTTTTTCAAACACAAAGTATAACAAACAGGTTCATTTTTCTCTCTTTTCCCCCACCATTTCTGGCAAGTACTTCTTTATTTTTGACAAGCTTGAGGAGGATAACATTTGCTTAGTTATAATCTCATCCTTCGGATGAGTCCAACTTAGTTTAGATTTGAACTCTAAGAAGGGGTGGTTTGTTCATGTTTGTAATTAAACAGGTCCTTTACTGTGAAATTTTAATGAGTCCAGTATAGCAGAAACTTGGCGTTTTTCAATTTTAGGGAGTCAGAAGAAAAACTTAAGAAAACTCCATGGTTGTCCTTTTTCATAAATTTGTGTCTCCCAAGCCCAAAAAATTATAAAATAATACTTGAGAGAACCGCTTGATCATTACGATAAAAGAGTACTTTTCATAATTAGTGCCTTCAATCTAAAAAAGTAAAAAAGTGATCGAAAACACGTCATTTTATTACCAATATCGAACTTGAAATGACAAAAGTCCGGCAATCTTTTCATGTTTATACGGTCGGAAAAGAGCTGTAAAAGGACCATATTTTTAATTCTGTTTTAAGGAGTCTAAAAAGAAAAACTCGGCAATCTTTCATATTTTATGAGTCAGAAAAGAGCTTAAAGAGGACTCCTATGTGTTTTTTGTCGAAAATGACCAATTTCACCTAAATACCCAATATTCTGCACAAAAATTGCAAACATTACTCATATCTGTTTAAAAATAATAAAAATGCACCAAAAATGACCTTTTCATAGTAAAAAATAAATAAATGTAATTTATTTATTAAAAAAATCTTATAAAAAGGGCTTTTACAAGTTCATTTTTACCCTTTGCCTTTGGAGTAAAAAGTAAGAGATTTTGGTAGAAAACTTCCTATGGAGATTGTGAAAAGTCCGACCGCTAGAATCGAGAACCATCTTCTCCAAGTAATCCACATTATCCCTGACTTGCATTTCATCCATTTGAAATTTTGTTTTAGGGTTTAGAAACCGATTTTTAGAGGAGAATTAGGGCAAAAAATCGCCCACAGGGGCGCCATATGGCCTCTACGCACCCCGATTTTTCTGTGCACATAGAAAAGTCGGGGTGATGCAACTATCCTTAAGGAGAAGTGTGCACCTACGCACTGTCTCTAAAGGGATGGGTGCGAACCCCGCGGAATGTGGATTTTGAACCCTAGTTTCTTCATTTTTGCCCCATAGAATTTTGGAATGAGAATTCTAATCCACCTATTTTTCAATGTAGGTACACAAGATGCTTGTTTGGCGGGAAAGAGAGCACGAGGACGTGGATTAAACTGCGTTACTCCATCCACCTTCGTTACAGGCATTAAGAGCATGTGGGGTATTCAAATTTTGGACCATACTTGGCATGAGGGCACAGGTAGACTTTTTACAATGGCTGGTGAACAGGTGGAGCATACAGGACCAGTGCTTCATTATTGGTGGCAACCGGCTCGAAATCGAGCCAGATGACATATACTTTCTGATTGGATTGCCCAAGAGAGGCACATAGTTATCTCTATTCGGATCTAGGTCAGGTGGCCAATCTGTCGCTAGTCTCCAACTAGAGTTTTGTAATAACCAGAATCCGAACAAATGGATAGATGTGAAAACCATCTCCTGCCCTGAATTGAAGGTGATTTCTTTTACTGTTACCAAACTTTGTGGGAGCGCAGCATTGCATCTAGCTACAGGTTCCCAGATGCACATGGCAGTAGCTGCTTCCAAGGCACCATCTTCAACTTGTTCAATGCTGTATTGGCCAATGTGAAGGGCCAATTGACTAGGACGAAGAATAGGCAGCTAAAGAACTTTGGATATGGTTATTTAGTTGTTAGCTTTGCCCTAGAGAGGGTACCGATGCTGGTTCCACAACAACTCACTATTGAGGCTGGACTTCCCCGAGATCCTCAGGTTATGCGATGGGTTGCAGTCATGGCCCGCCATCCTGAGAAGGGTACCGAAGTTGTTCGATTCACACCAGAGTATTTCCATTGGTTAAAGAACCAACTATTTATTATTCAAGATTTTCCATACACTAGGATGGATTATCGTGGAGATCCTGACATGGCTCTTCCACCAGGAGAGAAATGGGATGATAGAGGCAAAATTGTTTTCAACAGTTTAATTATATATGTATTTTTTATTTTTTAAAATCGTCCCAAAACTAATAGTAAAAAGTTTTAAATGCAGATGTGGGTCCATGGCGACCAGCCACTCTCCAGCCCTATGATTGAGGATAACCAACTGCCACAGCATCGGCCCCATAGGACCAATCAGCAGAGATCTTGGCCGAGTTGGAGAGTCATCTAGAGCACTTAACCGCAGATATTCCGGAGACCAGCATAGATGACATTCCTCTTAGGCTTCAGCGCTATGTGATTGGGGTCCCAGGACCTTTTAGGAGGTTCCTTTGTAGGGTGGCCCGAGCAGTGGTGTCTTATCGGGATCATCACCAGTGATAGGATGATTGCCTTGTAGACTCATTTTTGGACTTTTGATACTATCATTTTTGCCAATCATAAGGTGTTTTTCAACCTATGATCGAGGACAATGTATATTTTGACACACTCTTATGCTATGCTATATTATTTTTATGGTTATCTTGCAAAACATGTTTATGAGATGTTTTTAAATTTACTGTTTGATTTTGTGGAAATGTCTATTTAACATTCGAGAAGCAACTGCATCTACTAATGTATTTAAATATCTTGGAATGTGTTGATATTCTATGTAATCAAATTCTCGTTCCAAAAGACGGACTCTAAAAAATAATCGTAATAATACTGGATTTCTAATGGCATAAACTCGATTAATCTGTAATACAACGAGTTCTGAATCTAAATTAACAATCAAAATTCTAATTCCAAATGAGATGGATTCAGATAACAATTCAATCATTGCACTGTATTCTACAATGTTGTTCATTGTTTGACCAAGGCTTACCCCGTGCATAGATACTAACTCGTCAGAGGGTGAATAGATAACCCAGGCTGTGGAAGAGATGTTCTGTGTACTACGACAAACGCCATCAGCAAAACTGATGTATGTTTGGAGAGGCATCGACATCTGCAATATCAAGAGTAAAATCAAGATAAGTAGGACTAATAAAGAAAAACACTCTCTAAAGTAAATCACGTATCTTTAATCTAAGAACACACCAACTTAGAAAGAAACTAGTCTAAGAAATCTCCACACTAATCTTTTAAGCATAATATCGCTTTAGATAAAGCCCATTCCTAGGTTTACCTAAAGAGACATCGTCAAAATCTTCTAGCTCCTAGGCCCCTTTTGCCAGCTTTCGCTTGACAATATATGGACCATGCCACATGGGTACAAATTTTCCAGCCCCTAGCTTATCGTTTGCTTGATTGTAAAGTAAAACTAGGTCGCCTTCCGAAAAATTGCGGGGTGTAACATTCCGATCATACTGAGATTTAATCCTTTTGGCATGAGTTTCGACAGCTAATGCTGCATTACGTCGGTTCTCATCTAATTGAGATAAGTATAATAAACGTTTTTCCTCATTGGAAGTGGTTGGTAATAATTGCACAACAATTTGTAATGACAGGATTTTGCATTCAATTGGCAATACTTCCTCTAAACTGTAAACCAGTTGAAAGGGAGTAAAACCTGTTGATGTTTTGACTGAGGTTCGATATGCCCAAAGCGCTGAAAATAACATGTTATGCCAATTCGACCGATGAATCCCAATGATTCGTCGGATCATGGTGACTAGAACTTTGTTCACTGCTTCAACCAAACCATTGGCCTGTGGGTAATATGGTGTGGAACTATCGTGACGCAGGCCAAGCTGATCTGTAAGTTCAGTCATCATGATGTTTCAAAAATGACTCCCATGGTCAGTGATAATCACTTGGGGTACACCAAACCTAGCAATTATATGGTTGAAAATGAAAATCGTAGCAGTTTTTCCGTCTGCCGAAAATGTAGGCATCGCCTCGGCCCACTTGGTAAAATAATCTATCGCAAGGATGATATACGCATGCCCCCCGGCCGAGTGAGGGTTACATGTAATAAAATCGATACCCCATTTTGTGAATGGACCAATGGCAATGATAGGGTGGAGAGGAGTAGAAGGAGTGCACATCTTACAATCAAAAATTTGGCAATTGTGGCATTTCTGGACGACAGTAATACAATCTTTGAATAATGATGGCCAAAAATAGCGAACGCGCAAAATCTTTTGGGTTGTGGCATACCCAGACATATGACTGCCACAAGCTCCAGAGTGGTAGTCATTAAGAACCTTCTCAGCCTCGTCATGAGTAAGACAACGACGGAAAACAGAATCCACCCCACGACGATAAAGAGTATCTCCAATAATTGTGTAAGGTTGGGATTGGAATCGTATTTTCCGGTGCTGAGATCATGAAATGTCTGGCCAAAAAGATTGAGTTTGGAGATAGACAATGATATCTCCATACCATGGATCAATAGTGCTGATAAGGAACAAGGATTCATCCACAATGGGTTCTTTCGCCACATGTTCGGTATCAGCACGAGGGAAGTCACACATTAATTCTGCAAAAACCAAAGACTTCTTTGACTTCGCCTTCTCAAATTCCAAGTCAAATTCCTGTAGGATGACAATCCATTTGGAATACTTGCCCCGCAACAATTGTTTAGTCAAAATGTATTAAATAGGGTTACAGTCAGAAATGACGGTGGTTTTGCGTAACAAAATGTAATGATGAAATCGCTGAACAGCTTGGACTGCAGCTAAGGCCAGTTTCTCCACATGTGAATATTTTAACTCAGTGGGAGTTAGAGTCCCATTAAGATAATAGGTCACATGTTCACTTTTGAATTCATCCTATTGAACTAAAACCATCCCAATGGTGGAATGGGAAGCGGCGAGGTACAAGAAGTAATCATGGTTGTAGTTGGGAGGATGCAATAATTGTGCATGGGTCAATGCATGATTAAGTGCATCAAAAGATTTGTCAACTATCTCATTCCAAAAGAATGGAGTGTTTTGTTTCAACAACTGGGTGAAACCTTTTGTAATCTCGGCGTAGTTAGGAATGAAATGATGTAAAAAGTTTGCTTTCCCTTGCAAACTCTGGAGTATGCGAAGTGTCGAAGGAGGTGGTTGATGAGCCCCAACGTTGGTAACTTGTTGGGCTCATTTGGCCTAATTATCCTTGTTTAGTCCTTGTTCAATCCTTCATTTTTCATAGCTTATGCATTATTTTTCAGTATGTTTATGTCATTTGTACGAATAAGGGTAGTCACTCTTCCTAGGTGGCTAACACGTGCTCATTTCAGGTTTTCTGACACATGTTGGAGCAAAACCGAGCAATCATGGGCTAGAAGACAACCAAGCTTGAGGTGTGGATTCGTAGGGGGGTTGTCTATGACATTAAATAGCCCTTCCTCGGGATCTTCACCCCCAACTCCGAGCTCCAAAGGCTACCAAAACAGGATCTAGAAGGCAACCAAGCAGATTTTGGAAGGGACTTTCTACTCATAGTTTGGACAGCCAAGTCCCATAGATTTAGGAGGCCAGCTAGGGCCCTCGTGGTGTATAAATGTTAAGGCCTCAGCCTTCGTAAGGGACTTTTGAAACCATTGCATATTTTGCACTACAGTGCTGTTAGCTTTAGCTTGTTATCTTGTAGCCATTTTGGCATAACTCTTGACTTATGACTATTTTTTGATAATGAGAAGCAGTCTGATTTTATATCAACTCTGAGGTTTCTATAGGAGCCATAGCTCTCAGGGTTGGGCCCAACCGGAGAGGCTAGGGCTTCCTTTTTGTACTGTTACCTTTCCTTTATGCAATGTTGTTTTCCTTTTATGCATTGAAACGTATCTCAATTAGGTAGATTTAGTTGTGTTGATTAAATAGGTCACTGTTTATGAATATAATTGCTTCAGATGTTTAAAATAGATTGGTAGGATAATAACAGGGAAAAATCTCCAAGAAAAGTGTCAACAACACTTTCGGTTTCACCTCATCCTTATTGGATCAGGGGCTGGAATTGAAGTAACCGTGCTATCCCAATTAAAACACTAGTTTTCTTGACCATGCAATCCTTAGTGTACTGTTCTCATTTGCAGAAGTTAGTTATGGGTTCAGACCTCTGAAATGTGTCATTGCATAGATGATGTACATGGTTTTCTTTCCAAATAAAGCTGATGTTCATTTGTTTTATTGTTAGTTAGATTAGGTTAGCTAGAACTTTGAGTATTTGCAAGACTTTGTTGATTCGGTTGAATGTACACTGTGCAAAGTATCTCTACCACTCTTTCATCCACCTAAGCTTCATCAGAGCCAACTGTTCCATCTCCTAGCTAAGTTCCTCGTCTCACATCTATCCTTTTGCCCACGTAACCCTACCTTCTTGCGCAATCATTGTTTCAGCCTTCTTCAAGCCAAGTCAGCCTTCTACACCTTCTCACCACTCCATCCACCAGTCCCTGGGTCGCTCCAAGACCCTATCCTACCTCCATATCCATTCATGCATCTTCCCTCACTCACCCATCCTCTAAAATCCAATTTTTAAACATCCTGTAGAAATTTCTAAATATCCTATAGAAATTCCTGAACATCCTGTAGAACCCCTGCAGACTTCCTGTAGAAGCTCACAAATGAGGTTTCTTGATATCCAAACTTTGTGAAACTCTCTCAAAGGGTGTTAGGGAATCCTTAGACCCTGTCTGAACCTTTCCAACCTTTTCCAAGCATTTCTCCTCCTTGATCCATCCCTGCACAGTAAAGATCAGTGAAAGCATATGCATGATGAAACTGACAACTTAATCAAAAATACAAAAAGATGTTTTCTTAGGATAGAGGTAGTCTAGAAACATGTATTTCACCTTCATAGAAGCAATGGCATCCCTTTCAGTAGTTTTCATTCTCATCTTGCATCAGTAGGACTAGCTGGTAGAATTAGGGTTTGCTAGGTTTGCACTTTCCTTCAGTTTTTCAATGTCTTTTCACAAATAGATTAACTTTCTTCGAGTTAGCTTTCATCCATCAATTAAAAAGCTTCTTCTAAGAGCTCATAGAAGTTGGCTTAAGCTCCTAGCGAACTTGTGCCAGCTGACCAAGTGACAACTGCGACAAGAGCTAGTACTTGTGCATACAGCACCGTCGCTTCCAAGTTTGTTACGAACTACCGGGTTGATAAAAGTAAAGAAGGGAGTCCCAGGAGTTGTAGCATTATTGCTGCAATATAGGAGCCCACCATCTTTTTGGCGCCGTTGTTCGGGAAGCGTCAGAGTATTGGTGATTGTTGCTTTTCTTCTATTTTCTCCTACAACCTTCTGCTAAGTAGTTTATTTCATTTCCATTCTGCAATTTCATTTTTGCAAAAGTAGAGTAGACATTTCCTGCTTTCATAGATTAGCATTTCAATTCTGCAAGCGTAGCTTAGCATTTCAATTCCGCAATTTCAATTCTGCAAGCGTAACTTAGCATTTCAATTCCACAATTTCAATTCTGCAAAGTAGATTAGTCCTTTCCTACTTTCATTTCAATTCTGCATTTTCATTTCAGCAAGATAGTTAGTTGTAGTTCAATCTATTTTAGCTTTGCATGTACCAGAAGAAAAGAACAAAAGCAATCAAAAGTCTTTCCATTTCATGCCTCGTAGGAACAGAGATCAAACCAGCAAATTCTTACCCAACACCCCCACCACATCACTGAGTCAACCTTCTCTCTTCTCTGGTGACAATGAGCAAGAAGAACCTATAGGTGAACCTCCTGAGATATACAAAGATCCTATAACAGAAGAAGAATTAGAGAAAACTCCATCTGAAGCCATGGCTGAAAACCGAAATGGTAGAAGAGAAGATGAGAGAATAGAAGGTGCCTTTCCCATCCGAGAGACCAATGGAGACATGAAAATGAAAAACATAAGCCCCTCTTCTTTACCTCACTTCCATGGATTGACTACTGAAGACCCTGATACCTTCCTGTTTGAGTTTTCTATCCTTTTTCAAACTTATGACTATGCTGAGGACGAGAAAAAGTTGAAACTCTTTCCCTCTACCCTCAAGGATGCAGCATTGCACTGGTTCATGGGGTTATCTAGAAACAGTATCACCACTTGGGCTCAGATGCAACAAGCTTTCAATGCCAAATACCGGGACTACTGTAGATCCAAGGAAACTAAGGGAGAAATCTTTCGAATGACCATGGGAAGTGATGAATCTTGAGAAGACTATGAGGAAAGGTTCCAACTCAGTTATAAACGGGCCAGGTGCACACTTGACCCGGAATCTCTAAAGCTGGTTCTGCTCCGAGGAGTCCC
The DNA here is from genome assembly GCA_000404065.3 of Pinus taeda. Classification (NCBI taxonomy): domain Eukaryota; kingdom Viridiplantae; phylum Streptophyta; class Pinopsida; order Pinales; family Pinaceae; genus Pinus; species Pinus taeda. Next base: position 8,646 of record APFE030389233.1, read on the forward strand.
TGAAGACCTTCTGGACACCCTTAACATGCTCGTTGGAGGAGACATCTACAAACTACCTTATGAGGACATAAAGACCATGTTTAGAAACCATTCTAGGGCAGCCCGGAAGAGAGGTAGGGGGAATCATCTTTTAGCTAGTACCACTTTCTCCAAGCATGAGTTTGCTAGCCAGATGGAAGACCTCAAGAGTGAGATGAGACAGACTATTGCCATTCAACTTGATACCTTCCGAATTCAGCAAAAGAAAGAGGAAGCTGAGAGGGCTTTGGCCATTTTTTGTCCTAGATGCATGAGGAAGCATCCCAAGAATGAGTGCCCATTGCACTCAGTAGAGGTATGTTTCATTTGTGAGGAAGACCACCCCACCAACCAATGCCCTACCTTGCATGGATTTAAAGCCATGTACCTAGGGACTGAGGTGGCTACTGAACCTCTCTACTTCCTCAACCAAAGGAGGCCACATGGACCTAGACCTTACTAGCAGGGGATGCAAGGGACATCCCAAGCTTATTATAACCCCAACCAATACACTCATATACCTTCTTGGGGCCCCCCTACTCATCCTTCCTGGTTCGCACCTCCTCCATGGTCTTATCCATCTCCATACCATACTGAACCTCCTTCTCATTCATTTCACTCTCTTGCCCAGCCACAACCTCAATGGAATGCACCTCAACCAGGGTGGAGGCTCCAGTACAACACTCCTCCCACCATTCTACCTCCACCACCGGCTCAACCACAACCATTACCTCCTGCTCCTCCAAGACAACCTGAGATGCCTGCTCAACCAAACCCAAACCCCAACAACAGACAAGCCCAGCAGGTATATACTGGGGAGACAACATGCCCTACCTATGCTGTGGAGATCTGGGAGATCAACCAGCAATCTGGTAAGGTCCTTCCAGAGCGCCAACCTCCTCCCCTAGAGGAGGAGGAAGAAAAACAGGAAAGTGAACCCCAAGCCATTCCACCCTTTCTTGAGCAACTCACAGTAACCACACAACCCAACCCAGAAGGGACTAAGCTTTTGGGAGAACTCAAGTAGTTGTGTGTGAAAATACCACTTCTCCAGGCCATAAAAGATGTACCGATATACAGCAAATTGATTAAGGAGAAGTGTTTTAGGCACCTAGGCAGGTGAAAGAGAGATGCCTCAACCATCAATGTCATAGGACAACTGTCCGATCTTATGTCGGGGCAAGTAATCTGTCCAAAGTATTTGGACCCTGGGAGTCCTGTAGTTGATGTTCACATCAATGGCACCATCATACCCCACACCTTGATTGATCTAGGGGCTGCCATTAATGTGATGACTAGGGACACCATGTTTAAGCTCAACCTTCAGAGTTCCTTAAGGAAGACCTCGATAGTGCTGCAATTGGCAGACCGCTCCACCGTGACTCCCGAAGGGATTGTGGAAGATATCTTGGTCTCTGTTGACTCCTGGGAGTACCTTGCGGACTTTTTGGTCCTTTAGCCAAAGGCAAAACTCACTAGATATCCCCTCATTTTTGGAAGGCCTTAGCTGGCTACTACGGATGCTTACATCAGCTGTCGAGCAGGAAGCATGACCATAAAAAATGGACCTATGTCCAAACAGCTGGTCCTATACCCTCCTGCACAACCTCTGCTAGAACATGACTTACCCCTCTGGTTGGAAGAAGGAGATGAGGATAAGGTCTACTCTACACCATTGTGCACAGTGGAGGCCACCAGGGGAGGTCCTCAAACCAAGGATGATTTGATTGAGAACTTAATCCTAAATCCTCCCCCTGGTGCACTATCCTTGGAAGATTTGGTGGAAGATACCCAAGCCAGTGCTTTAGTGGACTTATGTGTGACTGATCCGACCACTCCCAGAGTTAAGAATGTGGAGTTTGGCCTTGAAAGAACTTTAAAGATCAAATCCTCTCTCTCTCCCTCTCAGGAAAAGGAGTTATGTAGCCTCTTGACCTGCCATTTGGAGGCTTTTTCTTGGAACTACAAGGAAATGAAAGGAATCCATCTCTCGGTCTGTACCCATCATATCTATATCAAGGAGGACTGTCAACCAGTCAGGCAACCTCAAAGGAGAATGAATCCAGCCCTTAAGGACATTGTTAAAGAAGAAGTGCAAAAATTGTTGGATGCAGGGTTCATCTACCCCATCTCGGACAGCAAATGGGTTTCCCCTTTGGTGTTGGTACCCAAGAAAAATGGGAAATGGAGAATATATGTGGACTACAGAGAACTGAATAAAGCCACCAAGAAAGACCACTTCCCTTTGACTTTCATAGATCAAGTGTTGGATGGACTGGCAGGAAAGAAGTTTTTCTCCTTCCTAGATGGGTTCAGTGGGTATAATCAGATCCAAATCAGCCCGGAGGACCAAGATAAGACCACTTTCACTTTTCCATGGGGTACCTTTGCCTATCGAGTCCTTCCTTTTGGGCTATGCAATGCCCCTACCACTTTCTAGAGAGTCGTACTGAGCATCTTTGCCGAGCTGGTTCATGATTCAATGGAAATATATATGGATGACTTTACTCCTTACGGATCTAGCTTCCAAGAAGCCTTGTCCAACCTGGGAAAAGTTTTAAGAAAGTGCATTGAGATGAACCTGTCTCTCAGCCCTGAAAAATGTGAATTCCTGATGACCGAAGGGACTGTGTTAGGTCATACCATTTCTCGCCAAGGATTACTGGTGGACCCTAATAAAATTGCTATCATCAAAAAGGTTCCACCTCCTCAGAAGGTAAGAGATGTTCGGAGTTTCCTGGGCTTAGCGGGGTATTATAGAAGATTCATTAAAGACTTCAGCAAGCTAGCCTCACCATTGTTTGGCCTCTTAGCAAAAGATGTTGATTTTAAATGGACTGACGACTGTCAGAGGGCTCTAAATGAGTTGAAGGATAAGTTTGTGTCTGCTCCAATTTTGAGAGGCCCAAACTGGGCCCTACCTTTCCACATCCACACTGATGCCTCGAACAAAGCCATAGGGGTAGCCTTAGGACAAGTTGAAGAAAAGATTCCATATGCCATATACTTTGTCAGCAAAAACTTATCCAAGGCAGAAATGAATTATACTGTAACTGAGAAAGAGTTCCTGGCTGTGGTCCATTCCTGAACAAGTTCCGACACTACATCACCGGCTATCAAACATTTGTACATACTGACCATGCTGCAATTATATATTTAATGAATAAGCCTGATGTGAATGCTCGTATTATTAGATGGTTACTTTTGTTGCAGAAGTTTGATTTGACTATCGTTGACAAACCAGGTAAAGAAAATGTTGTTGCTGACTTCTTGTCTAGATTGGATTTTCTTGCAGGTGAAGAAGGAACAGTGGATGACCAGATGCCAGATGAAAATCTGTTTGCTATCTCAGTACTCTCTCCATGGTTTTCTGATATAGCAAACTACTTGGTCTCAGCACAGTTCCCTCTGCATATATCCTCAAAGGAGAAGAGCAGAATCGTGAGGAAGAGTGCCTCATTCACTTGGATCGGGGGCAACCTATTCAAACTTGGCCCCGATCAGATCTTAAGGCGTTGTGTAAGGGAGGAGGAAGTCTTTGACATCCTCCTAACCTGTCACGATGGCCTTGTCGAGGAAATTTTGCATCCAAGAGGACTGCCTTCAAAATTCTACAGGCAAGCTACTATTGTCCCACTCTTCATCAAGATGTCAGAAGATATATCAGCCAATGTGACCGATGCCAAAGGATGGGGAAACCGAATCCAAGCGACGAAATGCCTCTCCAACCTCAAGTGACTCTTGAGCCATTTGAGAAGTGGGGTATGGATTTTGTGGGTCCTATCAACCCTCCTTCAAGGCAAAGGTCGTACATCATTGTGTGCACAGACTATTTGACAAAGTGGGCAGAAACCAAGGGAATCAAAGCAGCGACAGAAGAAAAGGTGGCTGAGTTTTTAAGAGAAAACATATTCTACAAATTTGGCTACCCAAGAGAGTTAGTCACTGATCAAGGAAGCCAATTCACCTCCAACTTAATTGAATATTTTCTCACTCATCACAAGATCAAGCATAGAACTTCCACCCCATATCATCCTCAAGCAAATGGGCAGGTGGAAGTCACCAATAGAGCATTAGAAGGGATTTTGACTAAGGTGGTGAGCAACAGCAGAAAGGATTGGGTAGATCGCTTGGTTGAGGCCACTTGGGCCTACAACACCACTTGGAAGACCACAACCAGTTTCACACCTTATGAGCTGGTCTATGGGAAGAGAGCTTTGTTGTTAATCGAGTTTGAGTACAACACATTGAGGATGGCAACTCAGATGGACCTAGATCTCAACCATGCTCAAGAAGAAAGGTTATTGCAGCTGAATGGGTTAGATGAACACCAAATGCAGGCGCTCCTCCACTCAGAAGTGGTTCAACTTCAGAGGAAGATATGGTATGACCGACACCTTAATGACAAACAATTCCAGCCGAGAGATTGGGCACTGTAGTATGATTCTAGACATAAGGATTTCAAAGGGAAGCTGAGGACAAGATGGCTAGGACCATATGCAGTGGAGAAGTGTAATGACAATGGTTCCATCCTTATTCGAACCATTGATGAAGAAGCCATTCCCATGCTTGTTAATGGGCATTGACTAAAGATCTATAGGAAACCTCCTTCGAGGCAAGAGTTCATCGAAACTATGGAAAAATCAGTGTTGGTCATAGAGAAGGGTTTTGCCTCTATTTTGGCCACACCCTGAGCATCAGCATATATATATATAAAAAAAAAAAAAAAATAAGAAAGATCCATGGGTGAAAACCTCTCTGAGGCGCCGGAGGCAGATGGTAGGGTTGGTAAAACCTCATTGAGGCGCCCCTGCTGTCTCTTTAAAAAAAAAAAAAAAACAAACAAAAAAAAAACAAAAAGAAAACAAGAAAAAAAAGAAAAAAGAAGGAAAAAAAAAAAAAAAAAAGTTTAATCTTTGGAAATTGTTGCAGGTTGCAGGGACATAATGAAAAAAGGAGGCCTCTCAAAACAAGGACAAGGGTCCTTGCCAAGCTACCAGACAACCTCACATACACTCCCTCCATGAACACTCATTTTTTCCAAGGTTCGGACACAATTTGGTCATGGTTTAACCTTCTACAGGAAGCTACAGGACTTTCTCCACGAAGTTCTATATTTCTATAGGAAACATCCTGTAGCGCATTTGGGCGGGCCATAAGAAATTATGGAGAAGGATTTGAAGCTTGAAGTCCATTGAGGAGGCATGCAACCACTCTTTTCTTCCATCCTCCACTTGTTTCACCTCCTTTCACCACCATTGCCACCATCTGGTCGAATATACCTGCACAATCATACTAGAACCCTATTTTATCAGATAAAAATTTGTTTTTTCAAGTGGAAAATAAAGTATGCAGAGGCTTGCACACTTTACCTGTCAAGGCGACCTCAGGACCCTTCATCTATGAACGTGACTTCATCTATTTCGGCATGCACCCCAAGAGGAGAAACGGCTACAGGATGTCCTACAGGAATCCTATAGCAAATGATTCGGCTGGAGCACATACCATGGAGACACCAGCAGCTCACGAAGCCGATGCATGCAGCATTCACCTCCAGAAAATCGAGTCTCAAAGTCTCATAGCCAACAACAGCCAATGGAAGAGGAGCTCCAACACCCGTGCACGAAGTAGCAACAAGCAGATCCAGCATTCCTCGTCCCGAAACCTGAAAAAACCATGTCCACGGCCACACAGGTAAGTGCCTAACCTTATTTCGTCAAATTACATAAGCTATACTCTAAAATTTGCATGACTGTGAGAATGGGCGGATTGAACAAGTCTGGTAGCCATTCAACTGGCCACCCATAGCTAGTCATACGGCCTCATAGGATCCGAATGGGCTTGATTATGCTGAAAAGACGGGCAGTTGACACGTGGGAAGTGTCTAGTCGGGGAGAAGCGGCAGTATGACAAAAATGGAGGTGGTGAACGTAGAGGGAAGGATTCGGCAGTCATGGACACACCAAGGAATGATGGCTGTGACGACAGCCAATGGATCAGTCTGGACAGCTCACCCCCATTCCATGAATTCCGTAGCAATTCAAAATCGGCCAGTCGAATAACTTATGATACACTACTGTCATTCACACTTACAACCATTTTGTAGCTGAGTACACGTCCTCCTCCTCTGCAAGTTGTTAGCTCGAGTTCTCGGTCTATTCCAATGTCCTGCTACTGCTCAAACTCGTCCAGAACCGCCGTAACATCCTCTAGAAGCCAGGAATGATTTCTATAGGAAGTTGCGCTACAAGAAACCCAGCATATGAAGAAGCTTGGCCTGTTCATGTCGAGGGTGGAAATTCTCAGTGAGGTAGGCCTGAACATAACTTTCCCATGCAAAATAGTTCAAAAAATGGTGAATTCGACGTGTTGAGGGGGTAGAGAAAATGTAAATGCAAGTTTCTCTGTGAATCCAAAAGCCATTTCTTTATCACTGCATGAAATTTTCTTCGTGGTCTGCATGCGAGATTTTCGCCACGAGCCTTGAGTTAAATCCCTCCTGTAGAAAAATTGAGACACTGTCAAGGCTAACCGTTAGAAAAATTGTGAATTTTATATGACTGTGTGTATGATGGAGATGTATCTTTGCGCTCTTTTTAGAAAAATCCCGAAGTCCTCCTTCTGTACACGAGCGGTCAAGCTTCAAAACAGGGGAATTGAAAGGAAGAAGCCTGCAGATACTATTTTTAACGCTCTGAGAAGGAAACACACCTAGAATTCCCTGTCTACTCAAAGCACAAGAAAAAATAGAGTCTTTTTCACCATGTCGGGAGGGTTCATTAGAAAAGAACCCTCGGACTCCAAGAAATTACGGGAAACCCTTGAGGTGGTGGACCTGTTTTCCCGTGCACACTAGATGACATTTTGTGACAAGCTTCAAGGTTACGATGATGAAATTACAGAAGAATTCCTAAGGTCCCTGAAGCCGAAGTTCAAGACATTAGCCATTGTCAACTTCAAAGCATTGACCCTCAGACTCACCCCACAGCTCATTAGCAAAGTAACTGATCTACCGATGGGGGTACCCTAGGATAAGGAGGAGAGAAAATTGGGGCAGAAAGCTATAACAAAGTTCTTCTTGCTAGAGGAACAATTTTCATAGGACAAGAATGGAGTTCAAAGAACTAGCCTACAATCGTTCTTGAGCGAAGTCAACCTCCAAATTATGAAGTATATTACGTGTGAGGGGCGATTTAGCATCGTGTATGGCTATCATTTCCGGTTGCTAACAAAACTTAGGCACCAAATGGACCTACCCTCAGAATAGAAATTGAGCATTCCCTACTTCCTCCTACAATCCATGATTGAGTGTGCCACAAAGCTGAGGGAGGGGTGTTGTGGAGGTAAATCCCCTCTGCGGACAGAGGTGATCCCTACTAGCCCAAATGGGGTCTAGCAACAATCAAACAACACTAACACACAGGTTCCTAATTGCAAATAAAAGACCAATGATGAGAGCCTACCTGGATTCCAATGCTAGTACTTGTAGAAGAATCGTCGCTCCCGTTCCTTTGCTCCGGCTGGTCACAATCCCCACAATCCCCGTGAATGGACACCTGCACATGCAAAGAACGACACAAATACAAGCATAAAATCCAATAGATGCAACTATATATCAGTCAGAAAGGATATAACTCAATCACCATTACAAAGACAATAAGAGTGGAACCATAATGATAGTCATCTATTGTTATTGATAAACAAAGAAGAATACAACCATAGTTCTGACGTCAAATCCTCCTTTGGCTGGGTGATCAGAAGCACATGCCTTGCAAAGCTTGTTGGGAATGGGGAACAAGCCTCTCTCTCCTTGGTTACTTGGACAAGAATCTCCTCACTTTAGATTTAGCCTTATGGGAATGAAGAAGGCTTCTTGCAGCATGAACTTAGCAATTCTCAAACTTTGGGACTTAGAATTTGGAACTTGGAGACTAGCTTGTCAAAGGCAAAAGGACAAGCTTTTATAGATAGAGGAGAAGGAGTTAGGATCATCCACCAGATTCATGGGATTGGCTTTATCACTAAGAAGCTTCCATGAGAGGTGGAGAACTACTTCCCTTCTATGGAGATTCGAAGCCCAAATGAACTAACACAAGATGAAATCAGTTCATGAATAGGTTATGAAGAACCTTCGTAAGTTTGTTTGTTAAAAACTTTACCCAACTGGGCTGGCGTGAGTGCGACTCTGAGATAGAGTGCCATCTAGCGCGCCCTCTTTGGAGGATTTCCCCCATTAGCGCAAGTGATACACAGAGAAACCGCGCCAATGGAAAAAGGGCTATTTTTATGGGTATTTTGTAGAAGGTGTCTTCAGGGCATATGAAGTACATGCTCAAGGGGATACAATGCAAGTGTTTTCAAGTTATGTCACTTCTCACAGGTCCCAGAATAAGTCCTCCAAGATGTGGGAGAAGGGGTAACAGGGATGGTGACAAATTACTGTGTAATAGATGCCCCCTAAAGCATGAGGCCTGAGAGAGAGAGGGGTGAAATGCTCTACAAGAACATGGCCAACTGAAAACACGGTCATTGGAGAACCTGCATGAAGAAGTACAACTGATATTTCAAGTACATGATGTATGTGGTATGGGCGCAACCATCCGTAGCAGAGTACATAAAAATCTAGATCCAAGATATGGGCGCAGCCATCCAGCAAGGATCGATAAGTAGACTCAGGCATGGTCGCAGCCATCCAGTGAATGAGTCATGTAATGATCATAATAATCCACAAAAATGCAACCTAGATCTCAACAGACAAAATCCAGGGTCTTGCACTGCATCTCAACCCGAAAAAAGTACAAGTTCAAGCATGCGAATATGGGAGTCGAAGTTGAACATGCATGAACATTGTCTGATTACTAGTCAATGATGAAAACTATTAACAGACATGAGAGGTACCACCAATAATGACAATGGTCCTTAGGGTACTATAGGTACAATCTACGGCGTGCAAATCAGTGGGACGGCGTCGAACACCCATAGAATCATTCAATCGGAGGCCAACGATGAGAACCTCGCGTCGAACACAAAGAACCTGCCATTGAGGCATGCAGGCTCCAAGGCACCTGAAGGGGGTCTCTAGGTCAACTTCCTGGATAATGAGCTAAAGTCGACAGGAAGCGACCTTGATCGAAGGAGGGCCATAGTGTTTTCCACATCATCGATGTGAGACAGAGAAGGATAAGATGTTTGTGAATCAGAATTATGTGAGGTATCAGAGGGAGGTTGAGTATTCTGCAGAGGTCAACTTCTATTGAACATATGGCCAACACGACAGTGGATTTGGCAGTATTTGACATCAAATGATCAGGGGTCATGGTGACAGGGCAATGAGAAGATGAGAGGTCAAACAAGATAACCCAAACCCATGGAAGCAAGTGTAAAAACAAGATGAGACGTCCCCACCCAGACACGAATGCATACAAGTGCCATGTTCAACAGTGACATACTACTGACATGACAACAATTGTAGTTCCATTTTCCCCACCATTTCTGGTGAGTACCCCAGTTATTTTTTGATGACAAGCTTGACGGGGATAGCATATGCTTGAAAGGTGTCATTTCGACGAAATCCGATGTCATTAAGTTTTAACAAGTCTGAAAAAGGGATAACTCGGCGTATTTTCATGTTTAGAGAGTTTGAAAAGACAGCGGAAAAGGAAACTCCAAGGGTGTCCTTTTTCATAAAGTTGTGTCTCTTGAGCCTGAAAAAGTATAAAACAATGCTCGAAAGAACTTCCTAATCATTACGACCGAGGAGTACTTTTCATAAGTAGTGATTTCGACCTGAAAAAGTAAAAAAGTGATCGAAACCACGTCACTTCGTAACCTTTAACAAACCTGAAACGACAAGGGTCCAAGGATCTTTTCGTCTTTACACGGTCGGAAAAGGGTTTAAAGACGACCGCCTCTTATTTATGTTTAATGAGTCAAGAGGAAAAAATACTCGGAAATCTTTTCATATTTTACGAGTTAGAAAAGAGCTTAAAGGTGACTCGTCCTAGAGGAATGAGTGGTATAAAGGGTAGCAACTGGTTCCGGCAATGGTGGAACTGCTCAAAACATGTAATGGTCAAGAGGCTGGCTAACAAAACCACTCTTAACTATGGTCCCTCAGGAAAGGAAAACAAGCAAGTGAAAGCGTATGATTGGCCAAAGAGATGGTGGCGATGGGATGAAAACAACCAAGGCTCATCTAAAAGAATTGAGAGGATAAAAATGGCAATCAAAAGATGTACATTAGGTAAGGGTTCATTTTTACACAAGCTTAAACCATGGAGAACTCTACTTGGATTTGGTTTCATGTTTACACAAGCTTGAAACGAAAAACTATGCTTGTTATAAGTTCGCATGCCCCCAGCATAATGATGCAAAACGAGGTACATGCCCCCCAAAGCTTCATTGCATTCAACAAAGTGGATGGAATGAAGGTTCACTTTCGAGCTCTTGGAAAGACTCGACTTGTATTTTATGAGATCTTAATCAAAAGACTCGATTTGGAAAGGGAGTTGTTTCATTTTTTAATGAGGTTGACACAATAAAAGAACTATCCTCGTAACCATTGTTTCATTTTTTAACAAGCTTGACACAAGATCAGGAACTATGCTCGAGGAGACCTAGTTTCATTTTTTATGGAGCTTGACATAGGAAAGTGAACTATGCTCCGACCTGACCTAGTTTCATTTTTTTAAGGAGCTTGACGTAGGAAAGTGAACTATGCTCCAACCAGACCTAGTTTCATATTTTAAGGAGCTTGACATAGGAAAGCAAACTATGCTCTGCCCAGACCTAGTTTCATTTTTTAAGGAGCTTGACATAGGAAAGTGAACTATGCTCTGACCAAACCTAGTTTCATTTTTTAAGGAGCTTGACATAGGAAAGCGAACTATGCTCTGCACAAACTTCGTCAGAATGAACAAGAAGTCGTAGCTTCCAAGAGTGCCACTCCTGGTGGAAGAATCACATCTTGGAAGTCAGGACCCAATGCCCCCAGGACACTATGCACAATAGCGACATCACTGGATATAGGCACGGGACAAGTAGCCACGTAGTTGACCTACGGCAGGGCAGAGGCAACTGGTGGATAAAAACTAGGAGGGGAGGACAACTGCACAGGAGGCACCGGGGGACTAAAGAATGATAATTGATCTATAGTCACGATCCTTCTGTCGTGTGGAAAGAAAACCACATGGAAAAGTGAAGAGACAAGGGGCCCCATGGCATAAACATAGTCACGACCAAGGAGAAGGCTAAAATTTAAAGCACCTTGGGTAACCAGTATGTCTATATAGACAGTTTTGCCTCCCAAAGTAATAGGGAACTTTGGAAGGATCCCCAATGGTAGACTGGTTCCTTTGTCAAATGCCATCAGATTTTGCGCGACTGGCACAAGCTGTGGGGAGCCCAAATCTTGCTAAGTAGTAGAAGGCATAACACTGACAGATGCGCCTTCATCCAAGACAGTGCCAAGTACTACCTTATCATAGGCATATACTGTAATCTGGAAAGGCACATGGGATGGAAGGCAGAAGGCAGTCAAATGGCTCTAGTCAAAGGAAACGATTGAACTACTCTGTGGGGGAATCATATGATTTCCCCCCTGCTCTATAGGAACCGAAAAATAACTCTTCGGATCAGCTGGGATAGGAGGGTCGTTTTCAGACTCAGGAGAACCTAACGAGATGAGAAGAACATGAGCATGACGCTCCTCCGAAATAGAGTGATTGACGGGTGGTGAACCTGAGTCGACACTCTTTCCGACCAATGGTTGGTATGGAACAGGCTTAGCACAACCAGGTTCGAGAAGAGGAGGATGGACAAGAGAAGGATCTAAATCAATCTCTTTGTTGACAAGGAGAGGATCTGAAGAGAGCCTCTCATAACCAACGGGGAGCTGGGGTGAAGAAGCTGTAAGACTTTCCAAAACAGCGAAAGCTTTATCCATGAGCGGACAAAGGTGAAGGAGATGGTTGCCTTCACATAGCTTACAGGGGAATCGAATCTTCCCATTCTTCTTACCATTGCCCGTTGGTAGGGTAGCATCGCCATGAGCTTTAGAAGAAGATGAGGGGTAGGCCGGATCATGAGACCATACTTCTAAGATCTAGGGAAGGCCAAGACAATCACGAAGAAGATGGTCATCCTTTTACAAGGAAACTTGAGCTTCCCGAAAGAGCAGAAGGTGTTCCGACCTGGGATGTACTCGAGGCAGTAGCTACACTTTTAGCCTCTCACTTATGATACTTCTTCTTCTTCTTCTTCTTCTTCTTAGCCACCTGGTTACTTGAATCCAGACTTTCACCAGGCGAAGTAGAAGATGAGGACGTAAAAACAGGCGAAGAAGGCGAGAGGTCCACCTTGGAATCAACATGAAGTTGTTCGGGTGGAGGAACTGATTGACCAATAGTTGATACACTAGAGACCACAGAGGTTGAGAACAACCAAACAGGCAACCCAACAGTTAACCCAGGAAGGGACGACGTTGCCATGTAAGGAGCACCAATGTTCACAAAAGGAGGAAAATGACCAGGATTCCCGTCAGAGGGGATTCCTGGGTTGGTGAACTCTAGAAAAGTTGCCATCAAAGACTGAAAATTGCACATAGGGCTGAAAAAAAGTCAAGACACACAATCAAATGGTCAACAAGTAGAATCTAACAGGGCGTGTGATCATGGGTGATTTAATTTTTACCACATTGGAATCAAGAAACTTCATTGTTTCATGTTTTAAGAGTTAAGAAACGAATAAAAGGTGACTATATCACTTTCAAATTTGAAACAAGCGTGAAAGGAAAAGCGCTTGGTGATCCTTTCAAATTTAGGGAGTCAGAAAAGATCAAATGACTACTCAGGGATACTAGGCAAAAGGTTTATCAAACAATCCGTAAAACTGCATATACACCTTGGCAATCATATGAAAACCAAGGACTTTCCGTACGGCAGTCAATCTTCCTGAATGTTGTGTTAGGTGCATTACGAGTCATAAGGCGGCAAACACGGCTTCCTGTGGATAAAGGATGATAACCTAGTGGGGTCTCCCCATATACTCGATGGTACGTGGGAGCACAAGTCCGTACTAGACCACAGTTGAGTCACAGAAGGAGGAATCACCCAACCTTGAGTGGAAACAAAAGTGACTAGGTTTAACGACGCCGGAGCATGTCTCTAGCCTAGACCTCTAAAAAGTGAGCGTTATGTTCCAATGCGTTGTTAGATTCATTCAGTTCATTTTAAAGTTGATCTTGTATTAGGTTTCAGTTTTCAGGCCCTACCGTATGCAATCTCGCAAAATTCCCTAAATGCAAACTATATGCCAAAATATGTCATTTCATTCGATGAATGCTAATTACAAGAGGGTTGAGAGCTTTCACGCAAACATAATGATCACAAGACAACAAAGAAACTCCCTAATGCAGCTAATGGAAATTAACAAACTTTTCTTTAAGATCAATAATCACTAATCAAAATGAAAAGTTCCAATTCTCATTAACTAATACAAAGCAAAAGAGATTTTTTCTTTTGTTGATGGCAAAATGCACTAAACAACTTTGAGAAATGATAACAAACAAATTCTATTCAATACAAGCACATTCAGTTCCCTAAATCACAAAGCAAACCTCCAAAGAACGAGAAAAGTCCCAAAGACACCAATGAGCCGTGTAATCTAGGCTCAAAGCGAGACAAAGCTGAATTCAAGTGAAAACAAAGCAAGTCACCTAAATAATGCAATAAAATGGTTAACAACCACTAAGCAAGTGCAAGGGAGCAATCAGAGAGTTGATTGGACCAATAGAAGACCAAAAACACCTAAGGAAGGCTCGACACACAAAGCCACTAGATGCCCTAGGGCTAGAAACGTGAAATCGATAGAAAATGGCAAACACCCAAAGGGTAAAGGTAATCTATGCAATTGTAATCTATGCACAATTCACTTGACAAGTATGCAAATGTAATTTATGCACATTTTCATTCATATTCTGAAAATGAGAATTCTAATTATGGAAGTGTGATCTATGCAAGAGAATTCTCAAACACAAGATGTCTCTAATGTAATCTAAGAACTAATCAAGTGAAAATCAAGAAAATTGGGTGAGATTTCCAAAGATCAAAAAATAAAAACACTCAAAGGCGATTAACACTCATACACAATTTAGGCCCCCCCCCCCCCAATAAATGAGGGGGAAAGTTTTTGCAAAAACAAAAGCAAAAAGATGCAAAATTGTGAAAAGACTGAGAAAAACCTCCAAGTAATGACCAAAGGAAATAAAATTAAGAATTTCTCAAAAAAGAGACTCAAAACCAGTCAAACAAGACTCCAACACACTCAAGTAGTCTAAAAAAGGTACCGAGAACAAAAACTAAGCTTAGAGGGCTCACAGCCAAGCAAACTTCAAAAGTTCCCAGGCCTGGCATGACTGTTAGGCTGCAACTAGCACCTTTCAGGGATTGGTGCAGGTTGTCAAAGTGCAACTAGCGCCAACTAGCATGACTGTAACACTATAAAAGAGGGATAACCAAGTTTGCTATGGAAAAATAAAAAACAAACGAGCCAAAGCTAAGTCAATAGTACCCAAGTACACCAAGGGGCAACAGGCAACACAGGGACTCAACCCAGAAAGCTAATCAAGCAGGAGAAACCAAGAAACAACCAAGGAACAAGGCAAGTTCCAAGCCGTTCAGTTCATAAACCAAACCAGAGATGGACTGAAGTGGCGTTGATCTACTTTGCTAATGCAGAGCAATAGCGTTTCGAAGGCTATTTGGCCGTACTTCAGGCTCCATCTAAAGTTTACAAATCAGACAAAAAGACAAAACAAACAACAAGACAAAAAGCCAACTCCCCAGTGGAGTCGCCAAATTTTTGTGGACGTAAATCCCCTCTATGGACAGAGGTGATCCCTACTAGCCCAAATGGGGTCTAGCAACAATCAAACAATGCTAACACGTAGGTTCCTAATTGCAAATAAAAGACCGATGATGAGAGCCTACCTGGATTCCAACGCTAGTACTTGTAGAAGAGTCATCGCTCCCGTTCCTTTGCTCCGGCTGGTCACAATCCCCACGATCCTCATGAATGGACACCTGCACATGCAAAGAACGACACAAATAAAAGCATAAAATCCAATAGATGCAACTATATATCAGTCAGAAAGGATATAACTCAATCATCATTACAAAGACAATAAGAGTGGAACCATACTGATAGTCGTCTATTATTATTGATAAACAAATAAGAATAGAACCATAGTTCTGACGTCAAATCCTCGTTTGGCTGGGTGATTAGCAGCACATCCCTTGCAAAGCTTGTTAGGAATGGGGAACAAGCCTCTCTCTCCTTGGTTACTTGGACAAGAATCTCCTCACTTTAGATTTAGCCTCATGGGAATGAAGAAGGCTTCTTGTAGCATGAGCTTAGCAATTCTCAGACTTTGGGACTTAGAATTTGGAACTTGGAGACTAGCTTGTCAAAGGAAAAAGGACAAGCTTTTATAGATAGAGGAGAAGGAGTTAGGATCATCCACCAGATTCATGGGATTGGCTTTATCACTAAGAAGCTTCCATGAGAGGTGGAGAACTACTTCCCTTCTATGGAGATTCGAAGCCCAACTGAACTAACTCAAGATGGAATCAGTTCATGAATAGGTTAGGAAGAACCTTCGTAAATTTGTTTGCTAAAAACTTTACCCAACTGGGTTGGCACGAGTGCGACTCTGAGGCAGAGCGCAAACTGGCACACCCTCTTTGGAGGATTTCCCCCATTGGCATGAGTGATACACAGAGAAATCGCGCCAATGGAAAAAGGGCTATTTTTATGGGTATTTTGTAGAAGGTGTCTTCAGGGCATATGAAGTACATGCTCAAGGGGATACAATGCAAGTGTTTTCAGGTTATGTCACTTCTTACAAGTCCCGGAATAAGTCCTCCAAGATGCGGGAGAAGGGGTAACAGGGACGGTGACAAATTACTGTGTAATAAGGGGACACTAGACCAACTAGCCCATCATGGGCTTATCAAGCTCCTTGTGGAAGATGCACTCCACACTTACACTGTCCCTCTCTCCTGGGAAATTTTTCGGAATATGTCTAAGGATGATGACATCCGAATTTTGGCCGAGGAGCTAACTTCCTCCAGCAGTGAGGAAAAGGAGCACACTCAGGCAGAGAAGAAAGTTAAAGGACAAGAAACCCCAAGAAAAACACCAAAGAAAGAACAGACGGGAACACAAGAAAAAGGCCAAGCTGCCAAAACAGTGGGTGGTAAAACTACACCAACACCCAGGGAGAAAAGACTACAGAGCAGGGTAGAAAGGACTTAGAAAGTCCAAGCCACTGAGGGCACCCCTAAGGTAGCCTTAGCCAAGCTGAAGGAAAAAGCACCCTCAACCAAGCAAGTTAAAACAGTGCCATCTGCTTCTACAGGAAGCCAGAAGGCTATTTCTACAGGAAGTTTAAAAACGGCTTCTCCAGGAAGCCATAAACCAGCCACTACAGGACTTTCTATAGGAAGTCCGAAAAAAAGGACAGCAGAAGGAGAAATCGGCCGAGATTCTAGCTAGGGAGGCAGCAGTTGTGCTGGCCACCCTAAGTACCTCTCCCAAGCAGAAGGAAAAGCAAAAGAGGGAGACTCCTCTATATTTTAAAGCAAGAAGGAGTGTGAGGATTAATACTGGCAAACCCCAGCCTCCATCAAAAGAGCCAATCACAATTGTGGATACTCCTACCACACCAAAGGATAGGTCCCCCTCCAAGGCATCCATTACTTATGAGCGGGGGAGCTCGAAAACATCCTCATGGAAGGAAAGGATGGAGAAACTAAACTCGAAAGCCTCTCTACAGGATGTCGAGGCTATTCTACAGGAAACTTTGGCTAGGCTAAAAGAAACTGAGCAGATGGAGGACAGAGCAGCCAAGTCATCACAGAAGGAGGAGAAGACCGATATCATCATGGAACCAAGCCCCCAACCCAACCTAGGCTCTTGTTATAACTTTTTAGAGGCCGGCATAATTATTCCTCAAAAATTCACAGTGCCACTGTTTCTAGCACTAGAGGAAGAAAGAGTATGAACCCACACTTGGATGAATATCGCTAAATCCAAGGGGGGAGCAGATATAGGGCCTCTAGAGGAAAGGCTGAAGGAAACCCAAAGGGAGTTGGCAAGAGTAAGGGATGTGGAAAGGTCCCAATAGGCCAAGTTAAGAGAAGAGAATGAGTTGCTTAGATAGTAGCTACAGCTACAGGAACAGAGGAAAGAAGAGGACACAGCAGCCAAGGACACCACAGCAGAACCTCAAGGAAAAGAAGGAATGCAATTTGATCTGGGGGAACTAAACCAGCAACTATAGGAAAGGGAATTGTAGGTAGGCATAGAGATACAATCTCTAAAACAACAGATGTAAGAAAAGGAGGCACAACTGGCCTGCATGGCCAGTTAGGCAATGGAAGCTCTGCAATGTAGGCAACCAGCTAGATTCTATGGCTTATACCTCAAGGATCAGTGGCTGTAATTCCAAATCAACACATTGGCACAGAGGGGTATCTCCCAAATCCAAAACCCCCAGCAGTTCATGGATTTATGTAACAGCAGTTCATCAGAAGATAAGGCTAAGCTATCAGAGTTTTACCTTCATAATTTGGCCCTTCCAAACATAACCTCATGGGACCCAAACACAGCAGTAGGGGATATGCAGCTGATGGTAATGACCTCATGGTTAAACCACGAAGAAAAGAGAGTGGCAGAGGTCAGAAATATCATGGACCGAGAACTACACGAACCACTGCTGATTAGAGTAGAGCCAGGGGACCCCACAACATTGATATCCGCCCACCAGAACCTAGCAACCAACTCATAGGATTTATTAGAGTACATGGATCGGTAGGCTCAGGCCATAGCACACTTTGAGGATATGGAGCGATTATTGGGGGACAATTGTGTTCATGCTTGCACCCGTGGGTGGAACACATTGTCCCACAGCCTCGAAATCAGGGAATATCACAATCCAACTAGGATGAGGGAGGCCTTGGCACGAGTGCCTCTCTACAAGAAGTCTATGCAGAACCTCCAGGCCAGCTGGATAGGCCTCAAGTTAAGTCCACCTCTACTTTTGGGATTGTTGGAAGGAGGCACAGAAGAAGAAGAGCATAAACAGTGGGAAGAGGTGGAAAGGAAGGCCAGATTCCATGACAGTGAGGAGGATACTACTTCAGAAGCCTGGGATGTGAGGGAGGCGATCAAAGCAATGAAATACGAGGAGCTGGACTAGTTGCTCAGAGGATGAGCAACCCTTTTAGCAGGGGCTGATGATGAGCCCTAAATTTGGTAACTTGTTGGGCTCATTTGGCCTAATTATCCTTGTTTAGTCCTTGTTCAATCCTTCATTTTTCATAGCTTATGCATTATTTTTCAGTATGTTTATGTCATTTGTACGAATAAGGGTAGTCACTCTTCCTAGGTGGCTAACACGTGCTCATTTCAGGTTTTTTGACACATGTTAGAGCAAAACCGAGCAATCATGGGCTAGAAGATAGCAAAGCTTGAGGTGAGGATTCGTAGGGGGGTTGTCTATGAAATTAAATAGCCCTTCCTCGGGATCTTCACCCCCAACTCCGAGCTCCAAAGACCACCAAAACCGGATCTAGAAGGCAGCCAAGCAGATTTTGGAAGGGACTGTCTACTCACAGTTTGGACAGCCAAGTCCCATAGATTTAGGAGTCCAGCTAGGGCCCTCGTGGTGTATAAATTTTAAGGCCTCAGCCTTCGTAAGGGACTTTTGAAACCATTGCATATTTTTCACTACAGTGTTGTTAGCTTTAGCTTGTTATCTTGTAGCCATTTTGGCATAACTCTTGACTTATGACTATTTTTTGATAATGAGAAGCAGTCCGATTTTATATCAACTCTGAGTTTTCTATAGGAGCCAAATCTCTCAGGGTTGGGCCCAACCTAAGAGCCTAGGGCTTCCTTTTTGTACTACTACCTTTCCTTTATGCATCGTGGTTTTCCTTTTATGAATTGAAACGTATTTCTGTTAGGCAGATTTAGTTGTGTTGATTAGATAGATCACTATTTATGAATAGAATTGCCTCAAATTTTTAAAATAGATTGGTAGGATACTAACAGGTAAAAAATCTCCAACAAAAGGGTCAAAAACACTCTCGGTTTCACCTCATCCTTATTGGATCAGGGGCTGGAATTGAAGAAACAGTGCTGTCCCAACAAAAACACTAGTTTTCTTGACCATGAAATCCTTAGTGTACTGTTTTCATTTGCAGAAGTTAGTTATGGGTTTAGATCTCTGAAATGTTTCTTTGCATGATTGATGTACATGATTTTCTTTCCAAATAAAGCTGATGTTCATTTGTTTTATTGATAGTTAGATTAGATTAGCTAGGACTTTGATTATTTGTAAGACTTTGTTGATTCGGTTGAATGTACACCGTGCAGGGCATCTCTACCACTCTTTAATCCACCTAAGCTTCATCAGAGCCACTTGTCCCATCTCCTAGCCAGGTCCCTCGTCTCACACTTGTCCTATTGCCCACATAACCCTACCTTCTTGCACAATCATTGTTTCAGCCTTCTTTAAGCCAAGTCAGCCTTCTACACCTTCTCATCTCTCCATCCACTAGTCCCTGGGTCACTCCAGGCCCCTATCCTACCTCCCTATCCATTCATGCATCTTCCCTCACTCACCCATCCTCTAAAATCGAATTTTTAAACAGCGAAATTTCTGAACATCCTGTAGAAATTCCTGTACATCCTGCAGAACCCCTGCAAACTTCCTGTAGAAGCACACAAATGAGGTTTCTTGATAGCCAAACTTTGTGAAACTCTCTGTAAGGATGTTAGGGACTCCTTAGACCCTTTCTGAAACTTCCCAACCTTTTCCAAGCATTTATCCTCCTTGATCCACCCCTGCACAGTAAAGAACAGTGAAAGCATATGCATGATGAAACTGACAACTTAATAAAAAATACAAAAAGATGTTCTCTTAGGACAGAGGTAGTCTAGACACATGTATTTTACCTTCATAGAAGTAATGACATCTCTTTCAGTAGTTTGCATTCTCATCATTGCATCAGTAGGACTAGCTGGTAGAATTAGGGTTTGCTAGGGTTTGCGCTTTCCTTCAGTTTTTCAATCTCTTTTCGCAAATAGATTAGCTTTCTTCGAGTTATCTTTCATCCATCAATTAAAAAGCTTCTTCTAAGAGCTCATAGAAGTTGGCTTAAGCTCCTAGAGGACTTGTGCCAGCTGACCAAGTGACAGCTGCGACAAGAGCTAGTACTTGTGCATACAACACCGTCGCTTCCAAGTTTGTTACGAACTACCGGGTTGATAAAAGTAAATAAGGGAGTCCCAGGAGTTGCAGCATTATTGTTGCAATACTGGAGCCCACCAGTAGCATATGATTATTACCATTTATTAAATTACATATTGTCTATATATTGCAAATATTGGAAATAACATAATAGGAGTACAAATAATAAGGGGTAGAAAAAATATTATGAGAAGATAACACTTACAATATTTGGTGAAAATAGGGGGTCACTCTCTTTGGAAAGATGTATTGGGTAAGGCTATCAATATTAAACTTTTAAAAGGTAGAAATGAAATTGTAGTACTCATTAATATCCTGTAAACATAAGTTCTATGCAATAATTTTACTATAATGAACCCCTCATGGGTTTAATTTTGTTTGTTCTTAAGGTTGCAGTGTATATTATTCCAGCAAAGATGCACTATACATACATAACAAATTCATAATAAACATTAATCACTAGCTGTGAACACTATATTATAGGGTCCATATTAAAGAGGCACAATTGTGTGATCAGGGCCTTCAAAATGGTCCTCTTAAATGTGAAGCCAAACTTTGTCATTGATCTGAAAGTTGAGAGGAATGTAATACTTATCATGTCCAATCTTGTTTTTGGTGTTATTATCATGAAATTATCTCTAAATAGAGTGAATATACTCCTTTGAAATTTTTTTTCCTTATCTATTCCTTTATATGCTATTGTAGTATTCATTGAATTGGAAAGATCATTGGTAATGGTAAAAAGGTTAAATCAATCAGTTAGTAATGTTGTTTAGAATCCCAATAACACCTTAATGAAATATATGTATGTGTTTGGTTATAGTATAGTTAGGTTGAGTGTAGTATGGGAGCGAGGCATATTATGTGCATTAGTGAAAATTATTATACCTGTCTAGGTGTACACTAACCTCATTGACTACTTTTGTCTATCCATTATTTGAGGATTAAATATTATAGATATGTTAAGTCTAGTATCTGTAATGCTTTAAATGAGTTTGCACAATGTGCTGAGGATATTAAAGTCTTGATTATCATAATAGATGCAGGGAGTCCATAGCAAAGCCACACATGCCCAAAGGATGAGAAACTAATATTTCAACTTGTAAGTGAATTACAATATGGTGGTAAGAGAGTCATCCTAGAAACCCAATCCACTCCTATATAAAAGTTTTCATGCCAACACTTAGTGGCAAGAACTTTTGTATTGAATACCATGGAGATTGGTTCCCAAGGCATGTTAGGAATGAATAATCATATATACAAATTCTATTTTCACTTTGGAGATTTAGTGATGATGCACACTATACATCAAAAAATGTAATGTTCCATGTCACATCTAAACTTTGAGGGAATGATATTTATATAGAATAAAATTGAGAATAAAATGACATGCTAATTTAGAGAATTGGTCATTTGAAACTAGTTTTGTTTATATATATATATACATTTTGAATATTTTTTTCTCCAATGAATTTTGAATAATTATATTCCTCAACCAACATTGTTAAGAAAAGGAATTGTTCTATGAAAGTGAATTGACACCACTCAACAAATTTCTCAATTATTGATCCATAAAGAAATTAATAACTATGGTAAAGACTAATATTTTTCACTAAATACAACTTTCATGACTTCTTTATCCATTATGACTTGGGTCAATGCCTCCCACTAAATAAACATACTCCTCTTTCATTATTAATGTCTTTTCAATGCTACTACTTTACACCTTTATTTCAATACTATTTGTAATATCTCTAAACATCATAGGTCATAATGAGTTAGCATGCAGTAAGTGGGTGAGTATAGTACCAAATCATCATATTGAATTAATAATATAATAAATTACTTAATAAAGAAGTGCACATGGGGTGATAACTCCGTTGGAATGCATGCAAATTACCTACCCTTACCCACCCTACATTTCCTGCCCTTTAGGAGGTCCTATGTTTTTTAGCAATTACTATTTTTAGTACAACTATTTTTAGCTAGGGTTGCCATGTAAGAAGACATGTGGAAATGACTCAGCATTTTATAGGTAGTTGTCGGGCAATGGATCCCCTGAGTAATGGGTTTGGGGCTTAAGGCCCACAATTTTGGGTAATAGTGTTGTAAAAGATCCGCGAAGTGCGCGGAGCACGAATGATAAGGAGTCAAGTCAAAGGGTAGTTTGCCCAAAAATATTGTAATTTAAAATAGATTGTGTTGGCTTACCCATGGTCTGGGGACTATGGGAATGTATAAATAGAGCAAGGCTCTAAGGGTAGAAGGCAGTTCATTTTTTGGAATGCATATGGATTGTATGGGCCTTTGAGTATGGTATTCACTCAGGATCTGTCAGTCTGAGTCTAAGTCTTGGGTTGTAGGAACAGGAAGAGGCTTTGCAGCTGTATGCGTAGAGGCTTGGTAGAGTCTGCAGCTGTGTGCAAGGACCCCTGTAGCTGAGTGCACAGGGTGGAATTGGAATGTACTGGACAAAAGTTAATAAAAGATAAGTTGTTCTTGAAACATTGTGCATTTAATCATAGATCTAGATGTTTTATGCTTTTGTTATATGTTTATGCATGATTTATGATTACGTGCATTAATTAAAGAGATTAAATAAGTAAAAAATAGACACTGAACTAAGTTAGATCTATAATACTTCCAAATGGGCTTAGGTCATGCATCATTGCACTCTGCACTGAGCTACACGAGGGTTAGACTACTGCGCGGAACATCGTAAGTGCACAGAGCTAGTTCATGACCCCTCCAAAATTCATCAAGACATCCCTAGGGTGCAGAAACCTGGTTCGAGCACTCTCCCATACTACCTCGGGTGAAACCTCAATCTGTGCTCCGTGGACTGTTGCCGAAAGGGCCGGTAGTGTCGGGATTTGTTTGGCTAAAACACTTCTAAACCTAGGTCAGGTCTCATCAAGCCAACAAATGGTTCCGTTGCCAGGATCAGGATCTGCCTAAGGGATGCCTGATGTCAAAATATTGGAACCCTATGAAGAAAGAGATTGAAGACTAGTTGGATCAGAATCTTCATGAATTTGTGGTACAAGAAAACAAAACCCCGCGTATAGTGGGAAGGTGTAAGCTCGATCAACCAATAGTGTGGATGCTGGAGTTAGTGCACAGGCTAGAGGCATCAGAAAATAAGATTGCGCGGGCCGTAGACCATTGGCTCGGTCGGATAATTTATTACTGAATTTGCGATAGACATGACTGTCAGCTACAGTGAAGTAGATAGATGTTTTCTCAAGGGACTGCGGGGTAAGTACATCAAATCGTTGAATACCTAGATTAAGATGCTGATATGTGAAAAACGGGTGATGCGAGTCCATTAATGAGTGGAACAACGTGGAATGGAAGGGCCTACAAAGGCATCGAAGTGTTGGGAAACAGTCCGTTAATTTCACCTCCACGAGCGGGCGAGGAAGAGCGCACTTGGGATTCTCCAAGAAGTGCGGTCCGGTTGATAAAGCAGCCCATTCTGTAGTTACCACCCCCATCCACGCCATCACCCACTTCACCTACATCCACCCCATCTTCACCCACCCCACCTCCACCACCCCCAAGGTTTAGTATGGCGAGTGTGATCAAGTTGCTCGTAGTTAGAGGGGTAAGAAACGAGGAACCAGATCAGTTCTGGTTCGTGGTAAAGGCAGTATGGGAAGCCCAAGGAGTTATGGATGATAACATTAAAAAGGCTAAATTGGTGAGTGTGATGTAGGATTACGCATTGAAATGGTATATCAAGCACTCTAACGATCACCCAAATGTCGGAATAACGAAAATCTAGATTGCATTAAACAAAGAATTTAGCCGGTTGAAATCAGAGGCAGTCGATCATTGGATTCAAGGAGATCGCGATGCTTCCAGGCGAGACTCCCTGGGATCTAGATCAACGCTTGAAGAGTATGATCTGTGAGGCTAATATGACGCTTTCAGATGAGTAGCACGGTGCCTGGTTTGTGGCATACCTAACACCGCACCTAAGGACGACGCTATCCCAATAGAAGATCTCAACCATGCTAAAGCATTAGAGATAGTGATGAGGTTGCATGAATCCAATACAAGATCCTAGGTTGAGAGTTCAACAAATCCACCCGCAACTACAAAACCTATGCTTGGAGATGTAAAGTTTGAAGCAGGATAGGGCGCACCAGCCAGAAGTGCGCGAAGAAGTGTGGTGCATCAAATGTAGAGGCCACGGCCACGGTAAGGATCATTGTCTACTATTCGTGAACTATGTGGTGGGGGGGACCAATGCCATTGAGACTAGAGGAACAGGAAGGGCCAAGTACGACACCTGCGTTCTGGTGCGCGATTGCCAGGTGGGATGAAAGCACACGACGAAAAATTGTCATCTATTATAGAAGTATATGCAGACTCCCCAGCAGCTATTTTGTAATTTCTGTAGATCCGTGGGCTACGATGAGCGAACATGTTAGAGCTATGAGCTAGTGATGGATAAGACTCCAGCCTATTCATTGCAAACAGAGACACGAGGCCTCGATCCAACCGCAGCAATAGTGCACGGTGGATTCCAAGGATGCAGGCGAGGAAGAGGAGGAACAAGACCTAGATGAGGGCGCGAACAACTAATTTGTTATAATTGCAGAGGACCAAGACACTACGCTTGCGATTGTACCAACCCAACGAGAATATCTTGTCTATATTGTGAGCAGTTTGATCATGAGATGGTAAATTGCTCGACGTTGATTGCACAAATGTGTGAGAAAGGGGTGGTACAACCTACCCCTACTCAGAATATCCAAATGATGAGGTCTGAACTGCATGAAGAAGACCCCAATGTGAATATGGTGCTTAGAAGTGGCATGACCTCATGAGAAAATAAGGGGAAGATGCATGAGGAAGATACATGGGTTCGCGAGGCTCCTTCGAAGGAACTTTAGTTTGCCTTGGAATACGCAAAGGAAACAACTATGGAAGCTAAGAAGAGCTTCACGGAGGCCTCTACTTCAGGTAGTAAGGATCAACCAAAGACAAGAATGGATCCTTCTATGCTTACTACCTTTTTAGAGACATGCATGAAGCTGCTACGCGATAATAATGCAATTAAAGGACTACAAGAACTGATCGCTAAGTGCACAGGACCGGGTGAACCACGTGTAGTCTGAAAATTAGGAAGGAATGCACTGCGCATGGGGAGAGAGATGAGATTGATAGTGCAGATCATTGAATATGAAATAGATAAGGTAATTCTAGACCTGGGGTCAGATGCGAATGTGTTACCAAAACAGACATGGGAACGCATGGGTAGGCCCTTGTTACAATGGTCTCCTATTTAATTACGGATCATGAACTAGCAAAATTTTTTTCCCATGGGAAGATTGCAAGGGGTAACAGTAGATATCGAGCGCGCAAGCACGTAGATGGAATTTGAGGTAATAGAGATTTTGGATGACAATAACCCTTATCCTGTGCTGTTAGGAATCGACTCGACAAAGGATATGAATGGAATCATCAATCTGAAGAAGAGGAAGATGATATTTGAGAAGAAATCCCTTCGTATAATAATTCCGCTAGATCCAGCCAAAGGTGCACGCTACACCGAACCTGTCTGCGACGATGAAAATGACGATGAACTGGATTACATTTACCATATAATGACACAAGACCAGGATCGGGTGAACCTGACAGCAGATGGTAGAATCTCATGGGAACGCGACATTTCCTGTGCTTCGGATTCAGATGAAGAAATATAACGTTGGCAGAACCGGTTGCATGAAGTCATAACACTGAATTGTAACATGATGATTCAATCATTACAACGCGTAACGACCGAAGCACGATACCCACAGATGATGGGGTACCAAGAAGGGATCGAACCTTAGGTGTGGATGGAACTACCATATCCAAATGACAACAATGTGGCTCACTCGAAGGGGTGTTTCGCATCATACCTGCACGATGGGGGCATATACATCAGAAGAATATCGAACCTAGGCACGAATGTAGAAGACAGATGCGCTTATAATGGGGTAGACCCCAACTAAGGTGGATTGGTGGGAAAAGGCTGAACAACTTGTGAGCAATCTCGACATATAAAAAACGGACTATTTCGGTAAAAGAGTTGGCTCAAACAAGACGTGTTGGAGGCAAAAAAAAATCACATTACCAAGTGTGAGAGGGGATCGTTCGCCAACCGGGACCCATGGATACAATTTAGAAAATGGAACCTGCGCACCTCAGTGGTCATATGGGCGCATATGGTGCTATGCAAGAACTGGGCCGTGAAATCAAGTCCGAGGCTACAGAATGGTATAGGAATTGAGGTCCTTGAAGAACCTCCATAGAGGACTGTGGATGTCGCAATGTCGGTGAGGGGAATAGTGTGGGAAGGCCAGACTAAAGAACTCATAAGACCTTGCGAAGAGGAGTATGAAGGGATTCATGAAGCTATTTGGCAAGGAAATGTGCAATTTAGCCAACTAGAAAGGAACAGGATACTTCAAACAAAGAATATGATGATGGATGCAAAAATTAAATAGTTGGAAAAGGAACTAAAGGAGGCTTTCCTGAACAGAAAAACCAGGACAGAAACAGCCGGAAAAGTGCAACCCCAAGGACGAATTAAAGGACTCTGACTACAAGGTTCTTGATCCAATTCCATGTCTCAGGGGGAATCAGGAGAGCGCACCACAACTAACAATGTACGTAGCATCACCAATCAATACCATGTCATGAGTTGATCGCCAAGACGTGATAGTGGTGCACCAAGGAGGTGCAACCACCTGACTAGCCGAACAGGAGACAGTCTCAGCACTCGAGACAGTTGAAAGAGAGTGCAAGACTATAAAACAGTGTATTAAGGAGCTGCAAGCCGAGAGGGGGGCGTGCAGGGTCGATACATCACAAGGGTTTTAGTCGTGTAGAAGGGGCTATGCTACCACGTAGATAAACAAGGAAGTGATAGTTCGTGTCACTGTTCATGATAATATGTCCAATTTAAGGCACAAAGGAGTGGGTAGTGGACATTTAAGACAAAACATCAAAATTAGATTTGAAATGATCTGTCGACCTTCCAGAATTAATGAATATGGGGAAACGAGCAAGCTTGAAATTCAATGGGCTTATATATCACAAATGGCTCTCCACCGAACAACCCTTGGCACTTTGCAAATAAAGTTGTTCCGTTATCAAGCGAACATGAGCATGATGAATGAGGCAGTTATACAAGCAAGTCCGATTTGCCGAAGGATATGCAGGAGTCCCTAATTATGTCAATAACCAAGGAAGCCACATAGAATCCTACGCCGCTGGTAGGGGATACAGCCAAGATCCCTAAATAACCCTGGATGCCGCAGACCAAGAAGGACCCACAGGTAGTAGGACTAGTCTGGATGTCTCCGCGAAATCCGTGGTTCGGCAAATTGTCGATGGAAGAAAAGGGAAAAACAATTAATATTTAAAGTGACGACGAGGAAGAGGATCCTCCGACCTTTGTCGAAGAGATGGATCCAGAGGGAGAGATGGAAGAAGACATCCAGCTAGTACAGGCTTCGGAAAAATGAACCAAGTATATCCCTCCATGGAAAGGGAGGGTCAAGGTACCTAAATATTTGGATGCTATTAAAAGCGCACTTATAACCTCGTCCCTCATTAAGGGGTTCTGTTCAAAGGAATGACTGCCGGCCAAAATGAGGGAGGCCCAGGCTCTGAAGGCACAAGTGGATGCCTTGGCTTGAGGAGGAATTCGCGGTTACCGCTACGATTGAAGGGACACTGGCCCAGATGCAGGATACCTATGCGCAAAGGAAAAAGGGTGCCTATGACAATGATGCCCCAGAGAGTAGCAGACAATTGATACAACAGACAATGCAGGAATGTGTGGCAGATGTCCGTGAAGCACAAAAGTTGCTTGATGGACTAAGAGTGAAGATCATCACACCAACAGAGTGACTCAAGACAAGTCACGATGATTTCGTTGGGGGCTTGTTGGGCAATGGATCCCTCGAGTAATGGGTTTGGGGCTTAAGACCCACAATTTTGGGTAATAGCATTTGAAAAGCTCCATGAAGTGCACGGAGCGTGAATGATAAGGAGTCAAGTCAAAGGGTAGTCTGCCCAAAAATATTGTAATTTAAAATAGATTGTGTCAGCTTACCCATGGTCTGCAAACCATGGGAATGTATAAATAGAGCAAGCCTCTAAGGGTAGAAGGCAGTTCAATTTTTGGAATGGATATGGATTGTATGGGTATTTGAGTACGATATTCACTCAGGATCTGTTAGTCTAAGTCTGAGTCTTGGGTTGTATGAATAGGAAGAGGCTCTATAGCTGTGTGCGCAGAGCCCTGGTAGAGTCCACAGCTGTGTGCATGGACTCCTGCAGCTGAGTGCGGAGGGTGGAATTGGAATGTATTGGATAAAAGTTAATAAAAGATAAGTTGTTCTTGAAATATTGTGCATTTAATTGCAGATCTGGATGTTTTATTCTTTTGTTATATGTTTATGCATGATTTATCATTGCGTGCACTAATTAAAGAGATTAAATAAGTAAACAAGAGACACTAAACTAATTTAGATCTATAATACTTCCAAACGGGCTTAGGCCGTGCATCATCGCACTCTACATTAGGCTACGTGAGGGTTAGACTACTGCGTGAAACAACGTAAGTGCGTAGGGATGGTATGTGACCCCTCCAAACTTCATCAAGACATCCCTAGGGTGCAGAAACCTGGTTCCAAAACCCTCCCATACTACTTCGGGCGAGACCTCAGTCCACGCTTTGTAGATTGTTGCTGAAAGGGCTGGTAGTGTCGGGATTTGTTTGGCTAAAACACTTTTGAACCTGGGTCAGGCCCCATCAAGCCGACAATAGTGGCATAATTATATCTTATCCATTAGATTTGACTATCTTATCCTTATCCTCTTCTACTACAAGTGTGCACTTCCTTTCCTATTTTAGGAGAAATTTTCATCCATAACATTTTCCACCTGTCCTTTTACTCTTGGAAACGATATCTCTCAAGTCATAGTCCTATTTTTGGATTTTATCTATATTTCTAGAGTTAGGAGTTGTATGCATGATTTCTTGGTTCATTTCTCAATTATTTATGTCTCACCTTATCCTTAGTCAACTGTATTTTTTTATTGACTCTAACTCTATTTTTTACTAGCCAGCTTCATTTAGGCTAGTTAACTAGAACTAAGGGGTTTTTTGTTTTTGTGCATGCATTAAGGAACCAGACCTAGTGTAAATTGCACCTCTCCCAGGAGAGTGCTCTTTAATTGTACTCAAGTCAAGCAATGTAATATAAGTTAATTTGAATTCATCTTTTTAGTCTGTTAGTTTATTGAGTGATATCTCATTTTCTCTTCTCTCTTTTTGTCTTGCTATTGCTAGTGTATTATTTTGTCACAAATAGATTCATATACTTGTGCTTCATATCTTACATGGTATTAGATATTTTATGGCAT
Source organism: Pinus taeda (assembly GCA_000404065.3). Lineage (NCBI taxonomy): Eukaryota > Viridiplantae > Streptophyta > Pinopsida > Pinales > Pinaceae > Pinus > Pinus taeda. The sequence continues at coordinate 38,416 of APFE030389233.1, forward strand.
CAAATATTCAAAAATATAACATCATACCAGAGCATGGGAGGATTTTGTGAGGGAAACAAAATTTTATTATAGGTTACTGAGAATTGAATAGCCCAAAGAGGATGGATGAAAATATTAGTGTTGTTCTTGTTGGAAAATGTAACTAGGTCCGACCTTCATAATGTCTTATGTAATCATGATTTGATTTATTTGATGTAAAGAGATAAATAAAATTTATTATTGTTATTTTGTATCATGGGTTTCATACTCAATAACATATTATTTATAGGTCAAGCACTCATTGAGTACTTCTTGGGCTTTGTCATAAATTCTAGGAGTCAAAGAAGTCATTTTCATATGTAAAGACAATATTGGTCATGTTGTATCATGTAAAAGAAATTTATTTAGAGTCAAAAAAGTCAAATTTCCTCCTCCATGACCAAGTCGACCTAACAATTGTAGGTTTTAACCCCGTACAGAAATTACCTGCATACAAATTCTAAAACACATAAAATAAACAATGCGAGAGCATAACACATAAAAAACATATACACAGAGATTTTCCTCTGGATCCCAAAACCGGGACTACCAACTTGATTTTTCATTATATTCCTTTCAATTTTACAATACATATTTATACATGCCGAAGCATCCCATAACATGGACCAAAAACCATCGCGTCCAAAAACATGTGCAAAAATCATGCAAAAAACCATAGGTGGGACCCTATAGAGTGCGGTTAGTTGCACCCCTCAAACCCCATGTGACCCCCTTCTATGCAATGAACAGGGGGGCTTCGCCCCGCTTCTAACCTCCTGGTTAACTATGTGGGCTAGTTGTGGAAAGAATATAACACAACCCAACATTCTCCCACTTGTTTTCTTTCCACAGGGGGCCACAAGAGAGCTTAGTCATTTATCCAGCCCTGCAACTCCCATTGTTTCTTTACACCAAGAGAACTTCTCAGAGCTCATAGATTTTGTTAATGCATCTGCAGTATTCTTCAAAGTGTCCACCTTTACCAGCAACACCTTTTTATCTTCTATCATATCCCTCACAAAGTGATACTGAACATCAATGTGCTTTGTCTTTGAATGATAAGCAGGGTCTTTTGCCAAGAAAATTGCACTTTGGCTATCACAGTCTATCCTTATAGCTCCCTGTACTAACCCCATACTTGAACAC
>APFE030389233.1:41224-64336 GCA_000404065.3 Pinus taeda
GAACAGAAAGCAGATGGACTATACCTTTCTGGCTGCCTTCTTTCTCGAGCTCATCTTCTCACATCCAGAGTTTGTGGCTCTTCATCTTCTGATTCCTCCTCTGCTACAGAGTCTGATTCTTCCTCCTTTAGTTCAAACTCTATCTTCACAGGTTCCTTTGGTTGGACTTCATGTTTGATAACATCTTTCACCCCTCTAAACACCACACCTCAACTGTACACAACCTTCCGTCTGACTGGGTTCCAAAGCTTATAACCCTTTAAGCCATCCTTATACCCAATAAAGATGCACTTTTCAGATTTACTATCCAACTTGGTTCGTTTCTCCTTTGGAACATGTACATATGCATCACATCCAAATATCCTCAGATGTGAAAGAAAGGGTTTCTTACCAGTCCATACCTCATGTGGAGTCTTGTCCTCCAACGCTGATGAAGGCGACCTGTTGACTAGCTAACACGCAATATCCACCGCCTCTACCCAAAATTCCTATCCTAACCCGACACCACTGAGCATGCTTCTTGCCCTTTCCATCAATGTCTTGTTCATTCTTTCTATAACTCAATTTTTCTAAGGTGTATATGGAGTAGTCTTCTATCATGCTATACCACACTTCTTATAGAATTATTCAAATTCCTTGCTGAAAAACTCTCCACCATTATTCGTCCTCAGCACCTTTATCTTCTTCTCTGTCTAATTTTACATGAGAGCCTTAAATTCTTTAAACCTATCAAAGACTTCAGATTTATTCTTAAGGAACTATATCCATGTATTCCTTGAGAAGTCATCTATAAATGATACATCGTACACAGACTTACCCAGTGATGGAACCTTCACAAGTCCAAACACATCATTGTGCACAACCTCTAATATATGTTTCACCCTCTTACTACCATAGGGGAAGCTCACCCGATTCTACTTCCCATGTACACAATTTCACAGAAATCAAAATCCAGAGAGCTATTACTCATACCTTCTACCATATCTTTACCATGAAGTACTCTAAGGCCCTTCTCTCCAATATGTCCAAGCCTTTGATGCCACAACATGGTGTTCTCTCTAGAGACCACTAGATTTCCTGCTCCACTTTCAGGAACCACAAAACTGTTGCACCCATCAATAACAGTGCTACCCTGCAGCTTGTACAAAGTTCCAATCCAAACTCCCTGCATTAATACCAGTGCTCCTCAAACCATTTTGCAGGTCTCCTTCTCGAACACTATTTTTACATCTGCATCATCCAACTTGCTTACATAAATCAGATTTCTGGCTAATGTAGGAATATGTAGAACACTTGGAAGTGTTCTAACCCTTCCACCTTGCAACTTCAACTTTACTTTTCCGTGATCAACAATTCTAGCCTTCCTGTGATCCCCCAAGAAGACATCACCACCATCATATTTCTCATACTCGCAAAACCACTCTCTATGGGGAGTGAAGTGAAAGGATGTACCTAAGTCAATCAACCATGCCTCATGATCTACATGTGTACTTGAAGAAGCCAAGTAAACATCCCCACCTTCATCTGAGGTGGTTTTTGCCTCTGTAGAAGGAGCATCATCAGATCCCTTTCCTTTATTAGGAGCTTTTTATTTACAGTCCCTTTTGTAGTTCCCTTCCTTTCCGCATTTCCATCACACCACGTTTACAGGTTTTCCTGGAGATTTAGATCTCCCACTCGATGAATTATTTTTATTTCTGTTTTGGGACCATCTTATAGACAAGGCATCATCATTCTGGCCCTTCATATTTTTCCATCTCATCTCCTACGTCAGTAAGGATGAGACTATTTCATCAAACTTCAAGGCAGTTGCATTGCTACCTATTGCAATAACCAGACTATCCCACCAATCTGGTAGAGAACACAACAAACTAATGCACTTATCTTCATCTGAAATTTTAATATCAACAGATAATAACTGACTTACCACACAATTAAATGTGTTTAGATGTTCTGTCATCGAGTCTCCATCTTTCATCCTTAGGTTATACAGCTTTTTCCGCAGGAAAAATTTATTCACCAGAGACTTAGATTGATACAAAGTCCCTAACTTGTCCCACAAAGCCTTCGCGGTAGCTTCCCCTAATACATTCAGAAATACTGAATCTAAGACAAACAATCGTATTGTGCTCTTTTCCTTTCGATCCAACTTCTTCCATTCTTCATCAGACTCTCCTGTTGATTTAGTACTCGGATCTATCGCGATCCACTGATCTTTATCCACCAATAGATCCTCCATCTTGAGTTTCCACAACGCAAAACTCTGACCATTAAATTTCTCGATCTCTATCCTTCCACTACTCGCCATATTCTTTCACCACCAGAATCGATCTCGTAGATCTCCCACTGAACAGGGTCTACCACAAGACCGAGCAAAACCCCTTAACAACAAAGGCATCCCCTTGAAGCCAAAACAACTCTGATACAAAATGTAGGTTTTAACTCCATACAGAAATCGCCTGCATATGAATTCTAAAACACATAAAATAAGCAATGCGAGAACATAACACATAAAACACATATACACAGAGATTTTCCCTTGGATCCCAAAACCGAGACTACTAGCTTGATTTTTCATTATATTCCTTTCAATGTTACAATACATATTTATGCATGTCAAAGCATCCAATACCATGGACCGAAAACCATCACGCCCAAAAACATGTGCAAAAATCATGCACAAAAACATAGGTGGGTCTGCGCAACCTAACATAGGGCCCAAAACCAAAATTTTCTGGGATGCTGCCCCAAACCCCATAGAGTGGGGTTAGCTTCACCCCTCAAACCCCTTGTGACCCCCCGCTATGCAACGAATGGGGGGATCTGCCCCCCTTCTAACTCCCCAGTTAACTATGTGGGCTAGTCATGGAAAGAATATAACACAACCCAACAAGAATGACAAGTTCAACTCATTAAGGCTACTCAAAGAAGCCTATATATAAGAGATCAACCTCATTTGAAGACAACGACAAGAAAGTTTGATAAAGACAAGAAGGAGACCTACAAGACACATGAAGAAGAGGATAATTAAAGGGAGGAAGCACGAAACATTTAAAGATTGATTTGGGCCACTTTCATCTACACCTGCGAGTAAAGTAGGGCATCATTCTACTGCAACAAGATATTAAATTACAGGCATCTTGGGGGGATGAAATTAGGCATCAAAAGGATAATCTTACAAGGTGAGTTACTAATGAAGAATGTTCTCCCTAAGCAAAGTTATAGAGAGACATAGTTCACTATATTTCCTCACACATGCCAAATTAGGGTTTTTGTAGTAGAGGTAAAAAATTGATGTCCTGAAGAAGCAAGCAAATTTCTTAAAGTATTGAAGTAGTTTGACTTAGGTTAACTTTGTGAAAAACTAAATCATCAAAGGAGAGGTTGACTTGGTCTTGGAGGGGTCTTTGTTAAGGGTCTTAGGTCTTAGAATTCATCATTTGAAGATTATATAAGAAGGGAAAAATTCTTGTGGGTTTTCCTATCAAAGGGAGAGGTTTTGGCCGTGGCTAACAACTTACATTTTGTGTCCTCTTCTCTCATTGATCTTCATATTTTGATAGTTGTTTGATGATAAGAAACCAATAATAATAAAGTTAAACAATAAATTAATTACAATTACATAAAGTTAAGTAAAAGAACACAACAAACAATTATCAAAGTAAGAGAAATCACCCTAATCGAGCTGCCCTTGATTTCTCAACATGGTATCAGAGCTAAGGTGATGAGAAGAAGAAGAAGAGGAAGCTTGAAAAATATTCAATTGAATAAGGATACGTAAGGGCCAAGAAAAATGATATCATCAAGGAGAAATAAGAAGCATCAAGGAGGACTAACCATCTCATCACAAAAATCATATCATCTAGAAGGAACAACATTTTAAAGGAGAAGAAAGCCTCAAGGACCCAACCTCCACTCAAAAGACTCTACACCTGAAGCATTCTTGGGAAGCTTACACATTCTATAATAATCAACCAAAGGACACAAGAAAGAGCACTTCATCATCAACGTGATCTCCCTCTCATTGAAGAAAAGGATCACATCTCAAAAATCTTTGAAGGAAGATGAACATGTCTCCTCCTAAAGAAGCATTGTCTTTTTGAAGAAACACGATCATCAAGAAAGCAATAATCATCAAGGAGGAATCTTCCATTGCCAATAATAAAGGAGTAGTGGAAGCCAACATCATGAAGAAGGCATCTAGTTGAATATATCATCATCAAAGGAATGCCTTAACTTAAAATGTATTCTATATTTTATATCTCAATCTATAATGACTTCTTTCTATAAGGAGAACAACAAATTTTTTTGGTTATTGAATTACCTTCCGTTGAAGAAGAGAATATATTTGGTCCTCATGGAAAATGAATTTAGTGAATATGTCATAGGATCAATCTCCAAACCTCCTCATGAGAAAGCTCAAGCACTATCAAAGTATATGAAAGGAGAAATAAGATGTCAAAGAATCCTTATTGAGTCAATCAAGGATTCCCTCATTCCTTATGTAGCAAAGTTGAATACATCAAAAGAGATATATGAAAAATTGGTAGAATTGTTCTTTGTAAGTATTGCGGGAGAAATTATATCGATTAGAACCTAACTATATAAGGTGAAGGTATTAAAGGAGAATGGTAGCCTGATATCTTATGAGGGTATCTCAAATAAGAGATCAACTACGAGAACTAGTAAAAGTAATGTCTAATCAAGAAATGACCACCATTGTGCTCAATGCACTACCTAATGAATGAGGAAACTTTGTATCTAGTGTCTATGGAAAGAAGGAAACTACCCAATTCAATGATTTATGCTCATTGTACAAAAATTGAAGAAACCAGATTGAAGGAAAATAACGATGTTGGATCAAGTGAACAAGTGAAGCATATGCAGATATGGTAAGGAAGAAAGGGAAATTTGGAAACTTTGAGTCTCAAAAGAAGTTTCAAAAGAAAATCAACATGTCTAAGATTCAATGTTATGAGTGTAATGACTATGGGAATTTCAAAAGGAAATGTCCTATACTCAAGAAGGACAATAAGAAGATAAAGGAAAGAAACAAAGCCTGTGTCACTAAAGAAGTAGAAGAACCTAAAAAGAAGAAGACAAAGAAGGAGGAAGTGAAAGAACTCTACTACGACTAAGTTAAAATTATATAATTAGTTCTTTTTAGTTTATAGAAGATAACAATCATGATGAAAAATATCAGAAGCATGATAGGATGCATTATAGAAAATATTAAGATGACATCATCATAGAGGCATGGAAGGATAGTCAAAGTAGAGGACTATGTGGTTGAAGCAGTCATAGTACATGATAGAAATGAAGTAACTCATGACATCTTCATTGGTAGCATAGAATAATAACTGAAGTAACAAGTTTACATGGTTGGAGAAAGTCATCTAGCAAAATAAGAAGATAACATTTTTGTCACAACTCATCATCATTGAAAAGAAGCATTTGCAGAACAAGGATCATTATGATCCTCCATTGGAATCTTTATTTGAAGATTCACCTCTACTTAGAAGAAACAAGTGATAGTCTACATTCCACCTTGTGTGGGATCCACCATTTAGTAGAATGATGGTATTTTGAAAAAGATGTACAACATGTCAATTTGGTTGAAGTATTTTCATCTTCAAGCAAGAAAAGGGAGATGCTAGAAGAAAGTCTAGATGACCACATGAAGGAAGAGGTATGTATATATTTCGTAATAGAAAGATAAATTCATGTCATCATATGGTTGTAGATAGAATGGTTAAAATGATCTATATCATGAGCACGATGAAAGAAGAAGAAACTCTTCCATAAGAATGATGCATGAAGGCATGTAAACAATGTGCCTTGAACTCTTCTACATATTGACATGATATGACATCGTGAAGAATATGAGGCGGTTGGAAACCATGGTTCCTGTGATGAAGGTGTTAGTGTCGGTATCTTCATCCCTCCATTAGTGATCAAATTCTCCTTTTGCATGCATTTTAGGTGTCTCATCTAATCAGTTGTGTTCCATTAGGTCATGGATCAACTGATGGAAGTGGTTCATTATCAAATTTCCCTCATGGTCTTTACTTGCTAGCCTATTTTCACAAGTTCAGGTCATTTACAGTCATTTTTGTCATTTACATTTGCAAAAGCCATTGTTTAGGGGTTTCAAGTCTCATTAGTTATAGGGTTTGCCACCATGGTTTTCAAAAGCTCAATAAGAGGTTAGCAGGCACATGAGGATGCTTAATGAGTTCATAAAGTCACAAATTTCACTGATGATTTGCTTCATAAAGAGTTTTTACCTCAAAACTCTGTTTTGAGGTGAAAACATAATTTTCCTATTTTCATGTACACATTTATGTAATTTTAATGTTTCATATGTAATAAAGCATCATCTGTAGCCCTTGGTCACCTTTCCAAACTCCAGCACTCTAGCTACTGTAAAAGAAACAAAAACATTCTAGCATCAGTCCATCAAATGACAAGAAAAAGAGCCAAACAACAAAAACATGGTTTTAAAAGTAAAGTGAAAGGGAACTTTAGAAAGTGGGTTTTTATAAATGAAAAATTAAATTCAAAATGTATATAAAGTGATCCTTGGTGTTAGAAGTCCTCAAAAATGTATATAAAGTGATCCTTGGTGTTAGAAGTCCTCATTTGTGCTAAAGAGAGAGAGAAAGAGGAAAAAATTGCATTTGAAAAGAAACAAGTGAAAATAGCAGCAAAAACCTCTAGTTTTCAGTGGTGCGACACACCTGGGCATTGGTGCGGCACACCTGTTAGGCGCTACACACCTGGCGTAGGATTTACAAAGAAATTTCAACATGTGTGGTGCACCTGTCAGGTGCTATGCACCGGGGCATTGGTGCGGTGCATCTGTCAGCTGAACCTAAAAACTCATTTAATCGATTTTCCAAGCCTCCAAATTTGCAAACAACCTCTCTAAAAGTAATTACATCCTCCCATTTACCCTGGCAAGAGATTTTGTCATCCATGATGGTGATGTGAGTGCTTAAAAAATGAAACCCTAAATGCCTCAAAGTTGTGTTATCAAAACTACTTAGGGTTTTTGTTGTTTTCACCCCCTTATATAATTTTCCCACCTCCCATCCCCCTGCACTAAATTTCCATAATTTCCTTCCCTTTCCCTCTCCCATTCACACTCACCTTATCCCCTATCACCAAACCATAAGCCCTATACATAATTCCCACTATTCCCCAAACCCTAATTCCGTTTTCCTAAACCTTATCATTCCCTAAAAATCCTACAACCATCATCGAAACCCTCCTTTGAACTTATACTATCAATCAACCCATAAAATCCCAAAAAGAAAACAACAGTCACCTATACTTAAGAAAATATCTTCATATTCATCTTTCTACATTCTACATTTTCAAATATGGGAACATATTCAGCTTATGAAAGGGATGAGGAAACTGTGAGTGATTCCTCCCAAGAGATTCATGTACCAAGAAAACCACATAAGGGAGGAAAACACATCCGGGAGGAGCCCACCACACTCGCAGAGTTACTATCTTGTCCTCTTGTAGTAACATGTTTTAAACATCAGTCTTGCTACCAGTTTTGTGAGATGGTGGAGAGGGTGAAATACCACCATGAAATTGCCAGGTTATTTGTCCTTCATCTTCACAATGGCCAGGTGAACTTAGTAGGTGTTTCCTTCACTTTAGCACTTGAAACCATAGTTACAGCAACAGGTATTCCAAATGTGGGTGAATAGTGGAACAAAAGACAGCTTGTGGGAAAAGAGTATTATGAGCCTTATGTCAAGGCTAGTTATCAAAAGCAAATCAATAGGGTCTTTCCTTTCAGATACCTACATGACACTTATGCTCCGCTCATGAAGCTCATTATCAAATATTTCACCTGTGAAGGGAGGTTTTCTCGCTTGTACACTTACCATGTTAGACTGCTGATGCACTTTACTAGAGTGAGGATGATGAACCTCCCCTATTTCATATGCATAAATATTGAGAAGATGGCTACAGTGGTGAAAAGAAACCTCCTCCTCAACAGTTTAATAGAATTTATAATTTTTCATTGATCAAAATTGTTTTTTTGCATCAGTTGAGCTTGCTGAATATTTCTTGGGATACCTTCATTTCACATGAGGTTTTCAAAGGACCTCAGGTGACGCCATTAGTGTTTCAAGAGGAAGGAGGGCCTTCAAATCAGCTAGAGGTTCATAGGACTCAAGCTACAGGAGTGCCAGTATTTGTTACTTATGAAAAAGGCACAAGGATATTATTTTCAGCTGCCAAAAGAGTATTATCTCCACCTGGGGTGGAAGGGGTTTTGTTTCCTTCACCAGACAACAAAAAAATGCTATCTTCACCTGGGGTGAAAGGGGATTTACCTTCTTCTTCAGTAGAGTAGGTACAGGACAGGGGAAAGAATCCATTGCATGATGAAGGGCCTTCTGAAGGCTAAGACAAGGATTTCATTTTGATTGAGGATGAGGACATTGATTTGGGCTCACTCAAGGATGAGATCATCAAGGAGCAAGAAACTGATATCAAAATCCTATCACTTAACATTGAGAGGGATAAATGTATTATTAATTACCTTGAGCAATGGAACAAGTAGCTAGAGGACAAACAAACAATCATGGAGTTGCAAAACATAAGAGAAAAGCAACAATTGGCAAAGAAGAGGAAAATCAAGCTAACTTCACTAGAGCAAGAAATAGAGGCCGATCGAGAATCATGGCTGGAAAGAGTCAATATTCACCTTGAGAAGTTGCTAGACAAGGCCAACAAGGAGAAAAATATGTTTCACCACATGGCTTATCACTATTTGGCCCAGAACAAAATTTGTAAAACAAGAATAAGAAGCCTAAAAGCCAAGTTGAGGAGAAATTCGAGGAGCAAGAACGAGCAAGATAAGCTCAAAATCTTGGCTGAAGCTTAATTTGCCTAGCATAGCACCTGAAATAGATCATTCATGCCAAATTTCAAGAAATTCGGAGAAATTTTTGGCACTTTTGAATTTTTCAGGGAAAAAACAGGTTTTTCCGGTAGGTGCGTAGCACCTCCCTCTAGTGCTCACTTTTGATAGGGACCTCCATTTAAGGAAAAATTGGCATTTTTGGATTCATTATGAAAATTTATGCATTCTTAGAAGTTACTAGGAAATTTTGAGAAGTTTTGGGCCTCCAAAAGGGCTAAAAACACCTCAACAATGCCCTTTCTGCCACTTTTTGGCCACACAGGAAGCAGTCTTCGGAGATTGCAATTTTGGAGGGGAAAATGTACACCAAATTGAAAAATTCTACTTTTCCTAGAAAGTAGACAGATAGACCATTCCAAAAAACCATATTGGAGAAAATTTGGTGAAGGGGAAGGCCTCCAAATTCAGCTTCGAAAAAGTGCTACGCACAGAAAAAATGGTGCTACGCACAGGATGAAAAAGTGCCAATTTTGCTCAGAAACTCTGTTTTTCACCTAATTTTCTTCTAGTTTGACTTTTTCTCTCTTATGGTCAAATTCATGATGTGAAATGATGTAAATTGAGGTACTATGATATAAAAATGATAAAAATTGACTTGATAAGGTAGATACATCAGTTGTAGGTGGTTTAGAGTTGAATGAATCAGTTTCCTAGGTTTTAGAGGCAAGCTGTTCCACTGCCTATTTTTGTGTTCCTAGTTTTGATATGGTTGAAACCACCCCTCTTCTCATGGATTCGACCCCTGATGGATAGCACAGGTGGTTTGGAGGTCTATATCATGTTTTGTTTCAGTCATTTGTAAAGGTTGGACTCTTGTGGATGCATTAAGCATCATTGTACATCACTTCTGCAGTTTGGCAATGAAATATACTAGGATGCAACATTTTGTGGGATTCTTGTGGTAATGTGAATTAGCATAGTTTCCTTCTCAATTATTTAGTGATATTATGTTTATGTGTGCCATCATCTCTTTTATTCTTCATAGCTAAATGAATCAAGTGTAAAAGGTAGAATTCATTGGTGTTTCAGTGCTCTACCTTAAGGTTTATTTAGTTTTACATGCTTTCTACTATTTGAAGAGGACTCATGACTTTTGCATGCCCTCTCCAACTCCTCACCAGTCTTTAGACTCACCATTACACCCATTTCAAAGTGCTAAAACACTTGCCTACCCTGCCCCACAGAAACCTCTGCAAATCTATGTTTATTCCCTGGACCCAAAGCTGCCTTCCCCATCTGATCCAACAACCAATCATTAAAATGAATCAAATTCCTCTGAGAAAGCATACCTAGCCTAAAATTAGTTTTTATATCAATCATATCAAGCCTTCCTTGATAAATTTTCATTGAGATTAACAAGGAGAGAGCCCTCTCCCAACCTGGTAAGGCTAGCTACTAGGTTAAGTGTGGTTCGATGTTACCTTAGACCTTCCTTTCTGAGCCTGAGGTAGATTTAGGCCCTAACATAGTGGCGCCCGTACTGGGGAAGAAAAGTTTATTTGCTTTTTAGTGTTCTTTTCTTTATAAACTATAGACGGAGCCTGAAGTTAGCCAGGTAGCCTTCGAACTGCTCTTTCTTAGCAAGTGCATAAGTAGATGAATGCTGCTTCAGTCAATCTCCAGTTTAGTTTTATAAACTAAACATATGACTTGCAAATTGCCCTAGTAAATTAAATAATTCTATACTTTTGGATAATGAGTTTAGAATTCAGTAGGCTGATCAAATTGTAATGTCCATTTGATTTATGGGAATAATTCAACGCACTGGCTTCCAGATGATACACTAGACCCAATCCTGATCTTGATCCTCCTCCCATGTATGAAAACCCAAATCTCATTCCAAGAATTATCCGCCAAGAAAGTTATGTGATTCCTGTGTTTAGATCTCATTCATGCACAATTGTTTTTGAATATCTTAAAGAACTCCCATTTGATGAAAATTTTGAGCTATCTTTGTTTGAAACTAAGTCTGAAAGTGTAGTTGGTGCTACTGTTCTAAATCTTGAGTTTGTTAAAGATCTTGAAACTGAAAGAGAAAATAGATCAATTGATACGTATATTCTAAATCTTCAAACTTCAGTTGTGGCTACCAATATTCCAGAGTTCTTAGAATCTACATCTGCTACTTTTGGTTCATCTACTGTTGTGTCTAGTTTAGAAATTCCTACTGATCCTCCTTTTATTCCCACCATTCTCGTGCAACCCGCCATATCTGATCAGAAATCCGCAGTGACTTCACCCACATCCACTCCTTCTACACCTAAAACATCAAGAATTTCTTCACCTCCTTCGACACCTCATACACCGGTCACATCAGCTGCTATCATTGTTCCAACTCCTCCTACATTCCCCAAGGCCATTTGTAAATCCACCTCGAGCAATGGCTGCTAGATATGCACGTCTTGTTCTTCCACAAAACTTGGATGTGATGCCTGCTGATTACCAAAGTAAAATCCCATTGTTTGATGCTTCCCAAGGTATCACAACACAACAACATGTCAATAGGATGAGTGATTGATCTCCACGAGGTAGATGTGGAGAATGTGACTACGAGATTATTTGTACAGAATTTTGGAGGTGAAATGCAAAAGTGGTTCAGAGCATTGCCTATTGGAACTATCAATTCATTGGCAACCCTTCATAGGCAATTTTTGGATCGTTGGGAGGTAAATAAGAATCCACTTCAAATACTTTCCGAATATGAAAACATAAAGAGGAATGTTGGTGAAACTGTCCAGGATTACTGTGCTAGATTCAATACTGTTTCTAATGCCATTCTAATTGATATCAAGCCACCTATGGGGCCAACTTTGATCAAATTTCCTGATGGATTTGATCCTAATATAGCATATCAATTGAGAGAAAGAGAGCTGGCTACATTGGAGGACATGCAGAAAATTGCAGTAAGTGTTGAAGCAAATTTGTTAGCTAAGAGAGCTAGAACAAAGACTGAGAAGAAGGTGACTATAAAGGAAGAAGCTTCTACCTCGGATCATTTGCTCTGTAATATTGAGAAGATGTTTGGTAGATTCACCATTGCAGATAAGCCTGAGACACAAATTAGAAATCCAAATTTCCATGGTCAGCAGCAACCATGGTTTAGAATCAAGCAGCGGGAGCAAAGAGCTCAAGATCCATCAGCTCAACAAGTCAAAACACCATTACAACAGAACTATGTTCATGGCATTGAATCTGAGGACGATGAGACTCCAATAGGAGAGGAGAATCACTTCTTTACACCAGATGGTTTGCCAATTTATATCACCGAAGATGAAGAGTATTCAGAAAGTCCAGTTGTACAAAAAGATGAAGATTTCATATTGGCAAATGAAACAATCCTAGAAGAGGAATCAGATGAGTATTAGAGAGGGTACATGAATGCACTAATAGTGCAACAAAGGCAATACTAACTTAGGATTAGGGATGTACCTATCAATCCAATTCAGAAGCGGAAGGAAGCAACACCACCAAATAACAATTCTCTAAATGTGCAGAAAAAGGGAAAAGAGCCAGTAGGCCCTACTTCTAGTAAAGTGAAATCAGCAAACAAAAGGTCAAATCAGCCAAGTGCAACAAAGGAGAAGACTGAAAAGAAAGATGCTCCAGTCAAAGAGGTAGAGAAAACTACAGCCTTTAGCTTAGAAAATGAAATTGCTAAGTTAAAAGTGTCAATTCCTTTCACTGAATTAATGAAGAACAACAGTTATAAAGGTCAAGTGGCAAAGATTTTGAATATAGATCCTTTCTCTGATATGGTAAATGTGGAAGATGACCAACCTAAAATTATCTTTGGTCCAGAATTAGAAGGCCAATCTGAGGATAATGATATAGCTCCTTTTTACATTAGCCTTAGATTGCATGATTATGTTTTACACAATGCCATGTTTGATTCAGGAGTGTCTCATAACCTCATGCCAAAGGCAATCATGGAGAAATTAGGCTTGGAAATACCCGCAAGTATCATGACCTTTATTCCTTTGATTCTGGTAGGGTCATATGTATTGGTCTTATTAAAGATTTGGTTGTGACTTTGGATCAGATTCCAGTGAAAAATGTTCTTATGGATGTAGTTGTGACCGACATTCCTCCTAGATTTGGCATGCTTTTGTCTAGGTCATGGGGTGCAAAACTCAAATGGACATTGCAGTTAGATTTCTCCTATGCTACTATTCCCGTTTTTGGTCAGTTGCGGAAGTTATATAGAGAGAAAAAGATGAAGTACATGATCACGAGCAAGGAGAAACCTATGAATCATCCAATTAATTATGTACATATAGATTTAGAGTCTTTTTTTCTTTATTCCGATAGTGGTTTCAATGATGTAAATAGTCAATTAGTTGAAGTTGAAGATATACCCGAGATTACAGAAAATTTCAGAGTTGTACTTCATCAAGAGAGCCAAAGGCTTGAAAGTACCGTTGAACAGTCAACATCCCACCAGCAGCAAGAAAAAGATGGACAACAGCCAAAGGTAGAAGAGTGGGCAGAATTCCATCACTTAGAGGAAGAAGCTGGTTTGTGGAGTATGGAATTTGATGGAGCAGTAGGTAAGGAAGGTGCCGAAATTGGTATTTGGATACGCAGCCCTGTTTTCTCACCTAATAAAGTCCCGAGTAATGTAAGAGTTTGTTCATACAAGTTGGCCTTTGATTGTTCTAATAATGAAGCAAAATATGAGGCACTAATTACAGGCTTGAAAATCCTCAAAAAGTTGAATGCAAAAAGAATTTCAGTTTATGGTGACTTCGACTTAGTAATTAAGCAAGTCAAGGGTGAATATCAAGCAAAACATCCTCGAATGAGGGCTTACCGTAATGCATTTTTAAACATTTTGAGGTTGTTTCCAGATTTTACCTTGACATGTGTTCCTCGTGCACAGAATGTTATCATAGATTCCCTTGCAATAGTAGCAAGTAACTTGAAGATTTCAATGAATTCAAACAATAAGTTTGAAATTCATGTGAAACATTGCCCAACTGTCCCTGATAATCATAGATATTGGCAGGTGTTTTAGGATGACAAAGAGATTGAAGAATTTCCGTGAAATGAAAGTAAATATCAAGACACTTCTATAGATGGCGAACAAGATAATGGTGAACCAGACTTAGAAGTAAATCAGATGGAATTTTTGTAGCTAAAGGATAATGTCATCCCTAAAGGCCTCATACCTTTAGAGGAATTATTTGACCAAGATGATATAGCTCGGAAACCAAGTTTGATGCCGACTGAAAAGGGAGTTGAAGACGTGAATATTGAAACAACAAGAAATCCAAAGATGGTGAAGTTGTCAAAGGCTTTATCTCCTCAGGTAAAGGCAAAGTACATTAGTCTATTGTCTTCATTTACTGATGTATTTGCCTAGGACTACTCATATTTGAAGTCATATGATAAAAGTATAATTCAGCACATCATTCCAATCAAGCCAAACCAAAAACCATTTCGCAAAAGGTTAAGAAGGATCAATCCTAAGTTGCTGCCATCAATAGAGAAGGAGATGGACTGATTATATAAGGCTGGTATAATCGTACCAATAAGATTTTCATAATGGATTTCCAATTTGGTGCCCATGCGGAAGAAGACGGGTGAGATTAGATTATGCATTGATTTCAGAAATCTGAATAAGGTGTCTTTGAAAGATAATTATCCATTGCCAAAGATGGACCACATACTCCAAAGAGTGGTTGGGGCATATCGTATGCTGCTGCTCGATGGGTATTCTGGATATAATCAAATTTTGGTCCATGAGGATGACAGAGACAAAAAAACATTCACCACTCTGTGGGGAACTTTCCATTATGCCAAGATGCCATTCGGTTTAAAGAATGTTGGTGCAACTTTTCAGTGGGCTATGGATATCACCTTTGAAAATAAGAAAGATGTATTTTTAGTAGTTTATCTTCATGATTTGACAGTTTTTTCCAATTCAGATGAGGAGCATCTTTATCATTAACATATTGTTTTTCAGCGGTGTAGAAAGTATGGCATATCTCTTAATCCCAAAAAGAGCTTGTTTGCCATGGATGAAGGGAAGCTTCTCGGTCACATCATATCCAAGGAGGGCATCCGCATTGATCCTGCTCGAGTGGAAGCTATTCAGAAAATTGATTTTCCTTGTAGCAGAGAGGAGATTTGAGCATTCAACAGTAAGATGAACTTCTTACGTTATTTTGTGCCAAATCTAGCTGAACATTTGAGGGAAATCACAAACATGTTGAAGAAAGATAGTGTGGTAAAGTGGACCAAAGAAGCTATCAAGTCTTTCAATTTGGTAAAGTTAGCTCTTTCTTCAGCTCCGATTTTGATCAGCCCAGATTATTCCCAAGATTTCATTTTATTTTCATTCGCTTCAGAGCATACTATGGTAGCGATATTAATGAAGAAAAGAGACCAACTTGAGAAGCCAATTGCCTTTTTCAGCAAAACAATAAGAGATGCAGCCTTAAAGTATAACATTATTGAAAAGCAAGCTCTTTCCTTGATGAAAGCTTTGAAAGATTTTCAATTGTATATTCTGCATTCTCATATTCTTGTTTATGTCCCTAATGTAGCTGTCAAAGATGTTTTGGTACAAACAAATCTGGAAGGGAGACAAGACAAATGGATCGCAACTTTGTTAGAATATCACTCGGAGATAAAACCAACAAAGCTCATTAAGGGGCAGGGTCTAGAAAAACTAATGGCGGAGTCTAATTTGCATGCGTTGGACATAAACTTGATTGCTGCTATGTTCGAAGAAGATGAGCACAACTCACTCGTTCAGGTATCTGAAATTTTTATCCATTCTTCTTGTTATTCAGATGCTGTATATGTGCTCCAACACCTTTCACCACCATCGGGGATGGCTAGAAACAAAAGTAGAACTCTGAAATTAAGGGCTGCTAAATTTTGTATTATGAACAATGCATTGTATTGGAAGGATCCCGAAGGTATGTTGCTGAATTGTTTGGTAGAGAAAGAAGCAAAACAGGTCAGGGATGATTTCCACATGGGAGATTGTGGAGGTCACCTATTTTGGAAGACGATGACAAATAAAATTTTGAGAGCAGGGTACTATTGGCCTACCCTCTTTGCCGATGTTTATAAAACTTTTACAAGCTGCCACGAATGTCAGATTTTTTAGGGAAGGAGAAAATTACAGCCACTACCTCTCCAACCGGTTGAAGTAAGTGCTATGTTTCAGCAGTGGGGCCTTGATTTTATTGGAGAGATCCAACCTACATCTTCAGCTCAGCATAAGTGGATCTTAATAGCGAAGAATTATTTTACAAAATGGATTAAGGCAATCCCCACTCAGTAGGCCATAGATGCAGTAATAATTCAGTTTCTCGAAAATAATATTTTGTCACATTTTGGTTGTCCTAACAAACTAATTACAGATAATGCAACAGCTTTCAAATCTAAAAAGATGATTGATTTTTATACTAAATATCAAATTACCTTGGGACATTCTACTGCATACTATCCGTAAGGTAATGGATTCGTGGAATATTTAAATAAATCATTGGTTAACATCATTAAAAAGCTACTGGAAACAAAAAAAAAGCGCTGGCACAAGAAGTTTGTTAATGCACTATGGGAAGATAGAGTAAGTCAAAATAAATCAATTGGCATGTCTCCATTTGAACTAGTATATGGTGTTGACACGGTGTTTCTGACATCTCTCGCAGTCCTGGTGGTAAAACTTCTGCAAGAAGCTAGCAGCGAAGAGGATCATTTTCAATGAAGGATAAACCAAATGATCCATTTACAGCAGATGAGAGAGGAGGTTTTCCATAATACCTTTAGGCTGCAAGATAGAATCAAGAAAATCTATGATCGGAAGGAAAAGGAAGATAAGTTTCAGATTGAAGACATAGTGCTCAAGTGGGATGCTAGAAACGAGGACAAAGGCAAGCACAGAAAGTTCGAGAATCTATGGAAGGGACCATATAGAATTGCTGCATATCGTGGTCAAAATGCTTTTCTCCTCAAAGAAATGAATGGGGAAGATTGTCCAGGAGGGCTGATCAATGATCGGCTACTGAAACGGTATTATCTTTGAAAATTTTCTACTATCATACTTTGCCACTGTACATACCATTTTATTTCCCTCATTGCAAGTGTGTACTGTCCTCATTCATTCAATTTGGGGCCCGAAGTGAAGGCTATAAAACTAAAGATCTGATGTCATTTTTTGATTATATAGTGTGGATTGTTTGAGTCAGTTTTGAGTCAAGATATTGGTCTTATTTTTGCTGAAGCTATTGACTCCATGTAGCCCAATGGAAGAGACATTGTCTACTTTCCAAAGATATTAGTTCTTGGCACCTCCCAGGAGCTACCATCCCCATTGGAGCAAATGTTAGTGTCGGTATCTTCATCCTTCCATCAGTGATCAAATTCTCTTTTTGCATGCATTTTAGGTGTCTCATCCAATCAGTTTCATTCCATTAGGTCATGGATCAACTGATGGAAGTGGTTCATTATCAAATTTCCCTCATGGTCTTTACTTTCTAGCCTATTTTCACAAGTTCAGGTCATTTACAGTCATTTTTGCCATTTACATTTGCAAAAGCCATGTTTAGGGTTTTCAAGTCTCATTAGGTCTAGGGTTTGTTACCATAGTCTTCAAAATCTCAATAAGAGGTCAGTAGGCACATGAGAATGTTTGATAAGTTCATAAAATCACAAATTTCACTGATGATTTGCTTCATAAAGGGTTTTTACCTCAAAACTCTGTTTTGAGGTGAAAACAAAATTGTTCTATTTTCATGTACAAATTTATGTAATTTTAATGTTTCATATGTAATAAAGAATCATCTGCAGCCCTTGGTCACCTTGCCAAACTCCAGCACTCCATCTACTGCAAAAGAAACAAAAACATTCAAGCATCAGTCCATCAAATGACAAGAAAAAGAGCCAAACTACAAAAACAGGGTTTTAAAATTAAAGTGAAAGGGAACTTTAGAAAGTGGGTTTTCCTAAATGAAAAATTAAAGTCAAAATGTATATAAAGTGATCCTTAGTGTTAGAAGACCTCATTTGTGCTAAAGAGAGAGAGAAAGAGGAAAAAATCGCATTTGAAAAGAAACAAGTGAAAATCGCAGCAAAAACCTCCAGCTTTCAGTGGCGTGACACACCTGGGTGTTGGCGCGGCGCACCTGTCAGGCACTACGCACCCGGCGTAGGATTTACAAAGAAATTTCAACACGTGCGACGCACCTGTTAGGCGCTACGCACATGGGCGTTAATGCGGCGCATCTGTCAGCTGAACCTAAAAACTCATTTAATCGATTTTCTAAGCCTCCAAATTTGCAAGCAACCTCTCTACAAGTAAACACATCCTCCCATTTGCCCTAGCAAGAGATTTTGTCATCCATGATGGTGATGTGAGTGCTTAAAAAATGAAACCTAAGTGCCTCAAAGTTGTGTTGTCAAAACTGCCTAGGGTTTTTTATGTTTTTGCTGTTTTCACCCCCTTGTATAATTTTCCCACCTCCCATCCCCCTACACTAAATTTCCCTAATTTCCTTCCCTTTCCCTCTCCCATTCACACTCACCTTATCCCCTATCACCAAACCCTAAGCCCTATACATAATTCCCACTATTCCCCAAACCCTAATTCCCTTTTCCTAAACCCTATCATTCCCTAAAAATCCTACAACCGTCATCAAAACCCTCCTTTGAACTTATACTATCAGTCAACCCATAAAATCCCAAAAAGAAAACAACAGTCGCCTATACTTAAGAAAATCTCTTCATACTCATCTTTCTACATTCTACATTTGAAAATATAGAAATAAATTCAGCTTATGAAAGCGATGAGGAAACTGTGAGTGATTCCTCCCAAGAGATTCATGCACCGAGAAAACCACATAAGGGAGGAAAACACATCCAGGAGGAGCCCACCACACTCACAGAGTTACTAGCTTGTCCTCTTGCAGTAACATGTTTTAAACGTCAGTCTTGCTACCAGTTTTGTGAGATGGTGGAGAGGGTGAAATACCACCATGAACTTTCCAGGCTATTTATCCTTCATCTTCACAATGGCCAGGTGAACTTAGCAGATGTTTCCTTCACTTTGACACCTAAAACCATAGCTGAAGCAACAGGTGTTCCAAATGTGGGTGAACTGTGGAACAAAGGACAACTTGAGGGCAAAGAGCATTATGAGCCATATGTCAAGGCTAGTTATAAAAAGAAAATTAGTAGGGTATTTCCTTTGAAATACCTACAGGACACTTATGCTCTGCTCATGAATCTCATTATCAAATATTTCACCTGTGAAGGGAGGTTTTCTCACTTGTACACTTACGAGGTTAGATTGCTTATGCACTTTACTAGAGTGAGGATGATGAACCTCCCCTATTTCATATGCATAAATATTGAGAAGATGGCTACATTGGTGCAAAGGAAACCTCCTCCTCAACAATTTAATAGCATTTATCATTTTTCGTTGATCAAAATTGTTGTTTTTTTTCATTTGAGCTTGCTGGATATTTCTTGGGATACCTTCATTTCACATGAGGTTTTCAAAGGCCCTCAGGTGACCCCATCAGTGTTTCAAGAGGAAGGAGGGCTTTCAGATCACCTAGAGGTTCATAAGACTCAAGCTACAGGAGTGCCAATACTTGTTACTTATGAAAAAGGCACAAGGAGATTATTTGTAGCTGCCAAAAGAGTATTATCTGTTGGACACCTAATCCTCAATGGGTTAGTGTGGAAGCCGAATGGACAAAAGGAGTCCAAGAGACCTTGGGATGTGAATCCCAACGGTCACGTAATGTACTATAAATGTATATCATTTGTCAATAAAAATTGTATTGCATGTTTTATCTTTCATATCTCTCTTGTTGTCCATGTTTGTTTAACATGGTATCAGTGCGGGCGTATTCCTGCCCTACATAATTATTTTGAGTCATTTGTTTTATGGCCTTTTTGTGCAGTTTATTTCTGCCATAAACTTCATGAATATTTTCTCATGAATATTTATTCAACTAAATTTTAGCTGCAACCTGTTAATACCATTGCCTGCGCTATTCCTCCATATATTAGCTGCTTCTGACATTGCATGCGCTCTGTCCTGAGAATGTTTTGCTTGAAATCCGCTGCTGACTGACATCTCTGACCTCTGCCTCTGCCTTATTCCAGTGCTGCTCTGCCTTTGCCTTATTTCTGAATTGCGCTGTCATTTTGAAACATTTGTGAATAGCGCTGTCATTCAATTTGTGAATAGCGCTGTCATTTTGAAACGTTTGTGCTGTCTTTGTGAATGGCTTGACATGGCCTGATTCAATGCTGTGTAGTGGTATTATTGTAGTGGTATTTTTGTGCCCTGTGTATGTGTATAATGGAGATTGAGTATTAAGGTCCCAGAATCGAACAATAGTATCACCAGAACCACTTGCCAGATGTCGTCCATCTGGGCTGAATGCTACTGAAAGAACAACCTTTGTATGCCCAGCAATTGTAGATGAGCATCCACTAACTGGGCGAATTCAAAAATGGCTTGAGGCTGATACACTATCCATAATATTTCTTCTAATCTGCCTCTGCACTTGCTTAATGAGACTAGCACCCACATTCTTTACTCTGTCTTTGAACTCAACAATTTTTGCTACAGTGACACCATCCTTCGTGACCTTTGGAGCTCCAAAGCTTTGTTCGATGACAACATTGCGACCCTTTGGGTCCCATTGTCACCTTCACTACATCTGCAAGTTGTTCAATACCTTGCAACATTGCTGACCGTGCATCAACTCCAAATCGGATCTCTTTTGCAGCATAATTTCTGCTCCAACTGAATCTGCTAGCAGTCTGTATACGAGAACTCCGCCTCCCGATTGTAGAAGCTACAGATGCTGCTGCTCTATACATCTTGTAGTAGATCTTCTAAAGTTGAAGGCAAAATGAAATGAGACGAATATACAGTCAGAACAGATGGGTGTGTTCTGTGATAGCTGAAACCATATATATTGATTAAAATGGTGTGGACGGCAGGATAGGTTGTTTTCCAGTCACAAGCTCCATCAACACAACCCCGAAACAGTATACGTCACTCTTTTCGCTCACCTTGTATGTGTAGGCATACTCTGGAGCAATGTAGCCATGGGTGCCAGCAATAATAGCTGTTGAGTCTCCGCTTCCACAGGATTGAATGATTTTTGCAACTCTAAAATCAGCTAAGCACGACTCGCAATATTCATCTAACAATATATTATTGGATTTGACATCTCTGTGGATAATCGCAAGAACGCAGTCATTGTGCAA
Source organism: Pinus taeda (assembly GCA_000404065.3). Lineage (NCBI taxonomy): Eukaryota > Viridiplantae > Streptophyta > Pinopsida > Pinales > Pinaceae > Pinus > Pinus taeda. The sequence continues at coordinate 62,430 of APFE030389233.1, forward strand.
ATAAGCCAATCCAAGCGCTATTCCAAGCGCTATTTTATAGCGTGTCTGCGAAGTTGATGAGAATATATTGAAAGAATTTGAATCATTATACAATGAAATGAAAGATACCTAGGTTGATTTTGTATCCTCTGCATTGAAGCTCGCGAAACACCAGTTAGCGCAGATTGCAAAGAAAATACAGGTGTAAAACTCAAGAGCATTATTGACTCTTCTTTAATAACAGGCTTTGTCATCTGCTTTGGCAACGATGCATCCCGCATCATAGATATGAGTGTGAGAAGCCGATTGGAGCGCTCATCAACTCCAATTAATTCTACAGAAAATGTTGTAGCGTTTGAAATTTGAATTAACGAAACCCAATTCCTTCTATGCCAGGGATTACTCTGTAGTGCGAAATTGTTTGTTCTTAAAGTGCTTCTGTTCTAGGATTGACATTTTTTTTCTCCATGTCCAATGTACACATAAGACTGTATTTTATAACAAAGTATTGATATAAGGAGGCATTTCGTGAAAGTTAAGGTTTTAGTTGGGTTATGGTATTGAATTCACAGTTCTGGAACCTGTTAAAGAGAAATCAGTGAGGTCAAACTCCTATTTGCAGGAGGATGCCCAACATTATGGAGAAGGAAAATAGTGGTGAAGATAGTGATAGCAAGGGTCAGCTTTATTGCATATCTAATAAATGAAAAATATTGTTGGCTCTTATATTCTTTAGTTCTTCTACATACGCTCTCTGTGGTGGACTGATATCTAAAGGAATGTGTATTGGAGGCTAAAACAACAACAACAAAAGAAAAAAGGGGGAGTGTATTTTTGGTCATTTGATTGTTTTTAGAAATACATTGTTGATTTGATTGTCTGAATAATGGAGAAAAATCATGGATTATTAGAGTTATTAAGCACTCTAATATTATCTACTGATGGAAGTACATTTAAAGTCAACAAAAACACTCTCAGAGATATTCAAAAATCTTTACAATATGCACAGGAAAAGATTGATTTTTTGCAGCTTGAGACAAAGCTACAGCAAGAAGAATTACAGCAGTGGAGTCATCATTCTAAACCTGTTTCTGTTCAGAAGATTGAAACAGACTCCCATAAATAGCAAGTCAATAATGTTATTGTCCATTCAAATAAAGCAGCAGTTGTACATGCAGATGCAGAAACTCAGTCTGCACTTCCCAAGCCCATCATCAGACCTTGGGAATAGCTTGTCCACAAGAAGCACAAAACTGGTCTTGGATATGACAAGGACTTGTCCTTTCATATTCCAGACTACTCAAAGCCCATTCAGTTTCAGAGTGCTGGATTTATTCATGAAAGTTCACCCGCTCCTCATGACACTTCACCTCCAGCTGCTCCAGACTCTGCCTCTCTTCCACAGCATCAACAACAACAACAACAATAGATTGTGAAATGCCAACACTATGACCGAGTTGGCCATTTGAAAGATCACTGTTTTGATCTTCATCCATGCAAGCACTGTCATAAAACTAGTCATTCTTCACACAGATGCTTCAAAAACAAACATCCTGCAAGAACAAAGATTCATCTTGGATGGATCGCTTCTTGGCAATGGGCATCAACAGCCACGAAGATATTCCAAACACATATCAGAACTTGTTCTAGAGTATTGAAAAGTCTTGCAGTTGAGTTTTCTCCATCCTCTCACCTTGTATCTGACAGGGGGGAAATGATGGTCATCTACAAGCTTCAAAGCCACATTAAGCAAGTCTGAGCCACAACCTGCCACACCAGTTTTAGAGTTGTAGCCAGAGACAAATATGCCTGAACATGCCTTCAGTTGGCAATCTGGGACACTTCCTCTAGCAGAAGACTTCAGCTTCTTGCCAGTTTTGGAAGAATTCCAGGAACAAAATTGAGCACCTTCCTCTAGCAGAAGCTCC
>APFE030389235.1:0-35468 GCA_000404065.3 Pinus taeda
AGTTGAAAATAAGAGTTGAAAAAATTGCTTTTTATTTTTATTTTTTGACTCCAAAAATGGTGAATTATTCCCCATGGTTTACATCGTCATCTTGAATCCTATTGGTTCTTATAAAGTTGATTTTGGTTGTCCATTTTTGTTTTGAGGCCTAGTTTTGACCTCAAAATTTCTCTAATCTCTGTCAATGGTAGGTTTATGAATAAATTATTCACATGGATGCTGTATTTTTCTTTTCACGCAAGAAAATGATTAAGAAAAAAAGGAAGAAAAGAAAAGGATCTGGTTCCACAAGGTTTGTTCCAGAAATTTCATTGATGCCTAACAATTTTTAGTTTTCAATAAACTTACAAGAAGAAGAAGATTCCTTTTAGACCAAACTACACAACTCAATGAATGAACGAACTAGAACTACAAGTTCTCAATAAACCACAAGTGCGTGTTTCACCCCATGGAGTCGATGTTGGTGCCAAGAATGTAACACCCATTTGGGAAATCTAGCCTAAGGGAATTAGAGCATATGATATTCAAAGGTGCTCAAATTTGGAATGGCAAGAGTGTTGCTCAAGGAATTATTGGTCAACATAAATCAAAGAGTAAGGACACGGGACAAGTAGGCCAACACCATAGTCAACAAGTGGCGATGCTACTCGAGATAATCAACAACATAACATTGCACACACACTAGACCATAGACGCCATCATCAACTGGCATTGGCATTGATCTGCAACATTGTTGACATACTAGACCATGGCCGCTTGGCATATGAGGCACCCCACTAGAAAATTTGCATGCTAGCTAAATTGGATGGAGTGATCACCTAGCCATCTAATGGCCTAGAAAACTATGCGCTATGAAGGTGCACATGTGATAACACCACAAGGAAGTGAAAATAAAACCATGTTTCTTCTGCTCGTGCCCTTCACACACACTTAAAACTTTCAAATGAGTGCCTCCCAACCATGCGAAATAGAGCCACATTGGCCTCCATGTAGGTTTTTCATGAAAGACCACAGTGAGCCTCATCTTTGTACAACGTAACCCACCCCACTACCCACTTGTCTACCATGTCACCTCTCATCAAGGCCAGTCATGAACAAAATTAGATGTCCATGTAGCCAGTGCAACATTTTACTAATGCGAGCATAACATCATTCAGACTTTCATGCCAAATTTGATCAACACATGTGTCACATCCCTATTGGTATAAAAGGTACAATTGGGGCCCATTTTTTTCGTTTTTCTCCATTTTCATCGAACTCAACCTCTACGTACTTGTAATAGTAATTTTCCAAATTTGGAAAAGGTTGAGTCCAAATCTTGTAATTGAAGATAATGAAGTATTTCCTGCTAAAAAATCTACTTGTTGAGGCCTTCTTCTCCAAGAATTTGCAAGAATTCGAGTCAATTTGGACCCTAGACATACCTTACAAAGAAAAATGGGCTCTCTTAAAAAACCCCTCCATTTGAATGGAAAATATATGTTAATTTATCAAATTATCCCTATGAGTATGTTCTTAAGCCGAAATAACCTCTATTTCTATTAAATATGAGCTCATTCTAGCTCAAAACCCCTAATATTAAGTCATGAACTTGGCTATCATTTCCATAACATAGAGTTTTATAATGTTCCTCTTGCCAACCTATTACCCTCACGTCATGACAAGTGGGGAACCTTTATTTTTCTCTTTTGATTCATGGAATCTCCCTTCTGTCCTCTTCACCTTCCCTAATTCTACTAATCATTCCAACAAGCTACCCTATCACAATGACCTCCTCATTTGTCTTGAATTCCACCTAAAATCAAGTAAAAGGAAATAAAAAAAAATATGTTGTCATGACGCTGATATCAACACTCACGGATTGCTCATTGTGAAATTTGGACTTAGAAATTCTATTTCTATTTTAGCCGAGTGAGTAGATTCCTTAGAAGTGTTAGAGATTATTGAAGAGCCACAATTTCCATTTCCAAATCAAATATGGGAGCTATAAATCACCAATATCGAACTCTTTTGGGAAAGATAACATATTAAGAGAATGGAAATTGATTTGGAGATTATAGCAAAAGAAAACTCTAACAAACCTTCTCTCAAGGTAATCAGGAAGATATTATGGCGATGAATAATAACGATAGTCGATAAATAGTGGAATGACTTGGAACTCAATCAAGAAATGATCAAGGCCATTAAGAGAACAAACATAGAAATAGAAGCCATTGAGAGCACTATTGCATATTCTCCTTCCAAGGCTGAAGTAATTATAGACTTGTTTAACCTAGTTCCTAAAGAAGAAGAGGTAAAGGTGAAAATGAACCGGTCTGAATGGTTAGCAGGGGTTCCGAAACCAATAAGAAAAAATGAATTAGTGATGATGGCCAGAGAAGAGATGAAAGCATTAATTGAATAAATATAAGGTTTTAAAATGAAATGTGATGTGGTTTATCGAAATAACTTTCCAACCTTCTTCGGAAATGATGGGAACATGAAAGCCCTGACTAAAATTAAAGAAGACCAGAAAGGTTTCAAAGAAAACGACCACACTCTTTAAGGAAGATAGATTGTGAAATTGTATAACGATCGCTTTGAAGATCTATCCACGCTTAAGAACATTTTCAAAGAGCGAGGAAAAATTGACTATAAAGACATTACTAATGTGGAAGGCATTATCTTAGAGGCCTAGCCATGTGATAATCCATATAATAGAGAGTGGAGGATTTGTATGGATTTATACAGGCTGGCCATCCAAAGGGGATTTGCACGAGCATTACAAAGGACATCAATAGAGGAAATATTGAGCTCCAAGACTCTGCTACAGCAATGGGCATTGTTGTTGATAGTAGCGTTAGCACCACTGACACTTTCAGTGACCCAACAAAAGTAGATACCAACTTAGATAGTGCCCAAGAAGGAGGAAGTGGACCTAGGATACAACCAAGAAAGAGATAGATGAGTCACTACAGCTAAATCTAAGTGTTCTCACCATAACCGACATATATTTCAAGAAACTTCTAGAAGAAGTTAGTTACAATAGAACTAACATTTTTCTAAAGATGCTTGGTGGTTTTTTAAATACCATTAGTGGTTTAGAGTAGGGAGAAGGGCTTGAGTGCCTATACATAGCCTCATTTTGTATTTTTAAAGGAGATAATTCTAGGTTGTAGGGGAAACTCTATAAAAAAGAAAATCAGAATCTGGTAGGAGTTTTGATGATGTCAAGGAAGGAATTTTGCAATGAGTCTTGTGTTGTCTTCTCTTCTTTCATGTGTAATTTCATGAACCCCATCTTGAAATTTGGAACTGTTCACATATGAATAAAATTTCAAGCAATTTTCATGGAAGATTATGTTGTGAACACGATTTGTTCTGATTATTCAATGGAATTGTTAAATTGGAATAAATTTTGTAATCAATATGATTATTTGCTTCGTTTTTTGCAAAAATTATTAAAATTGTTGAAGAGTATCTTGTAATTTTTTATTGGTTTTCCAAGGATATGAATGAAATGGAAAGGATTCAAAATGTTTTTTTTCTTGTGGTTGAGTTCTTAATTTATCAACTACCTATCTAATTCTGATAAGTTTAAAAGAATTTTCAATTTCTCTTTTAAATTTGTTAGGGATTGTTCTCCATTTTTCACCTTTTCAAAACTTTTGGTTCTTTATGTCAAACTCACGACTCATGAATAATCCAACTAAGATTAGTGGAAATGCCACCAACAAGAAGTTTAGTAATTGATGGTTTTTCCTCTCACGCATGTTCTCAAAACATTTGAATTTTAAACATGAATGCTCAAACCAAGATTAGTGGAAATGCCACCAACAAGAAGTTAAGTTTAGTAATTGATGGTTTTTCCTCTCACCCAAGTTCTCAAAACATTTGAATTTTAAATAGAAATCAAAGGTCAATTTGAATAAGATTTACTCATTGTTATTTTTACTTTCTTGAAGCAAGACGATGTTGAATATGATGATGCATACAAGATTTAAATTTCCCTTGTGCGATTTATGTTGACTAAGGCCGATAAATGTTTATTTTATTTAACATAGAGATATGTATTCACAAACCAATATTTAAGTACTAATTTAATGGTTGAAATGGTTCTTTATGTTACTCACTTTGACAATTTATAGTGGAAAATAAAGTACTTGAAACTAAACTCAGCACATGAAACCTGAGTAAGATTCAAGGAAGAACTTAAGAGTAGTTTCACATAACACATTCATAGATAATAGCATTAATATACAATCTTGTTACTGAAACTTTTATATTTTTGTTTCCTCTTTAAAACTACAAAGCAAGAACAAGTAAGCTTGAACAATAAGCACGAGGAATTCATAGATGTACTTATGGGAAAAAAGGTAACGATAAGTGATCCGATCCACTAAGTTTAAATAAGAAATCACAAATATAACAATGAATCAAGATTGCACTTAGTTGCTCTCAGGCTCTGCATGATGACACAGCATAGTGTGACTCTGGTGTCTAAGATTTGGTTTCTGATTTGGTATAGGTTTAAAGTAGATGTGACATTTTTTTATTATTATTGTAAATAATATTAATTTAATAATATAATATATATATTTTGGGTATAATTTAATAAAAATTATTATAAATTATTAATTTGTTACTCATATTATGCAGCTAGATTTTTTTAAATATTACAAACCCATTATGAAGTGATGTGTTGAAAAGTGTTTCACTTTTACTAGAAACCAGAAATAACATTTTCAGATGTTGATATTTTATTATATAGTAATAGATCAGAGTAATTAAAATAAACAAAAATAAAAATATTTTATATTTAATTGCTTAAATTAAAGTTGAGTTTCAGGCTTAGCTAAGATTTCTATATATATAGAAGAATAGTATTATATATTGATTATGCGTTAAAAATTTTCAATATCTCAAATGAAGAGATAATTAGAAGATATAATAATTCAGTTTAAAAGAAAGATATAATCATTTAATTTTCAATATAAATTTCATAAATAAGATTCAAAAGATATATAATAATTACAAAATATGCAATATAAGTAAAATAATAAAACATTTTACTCTATAAAAATAATAATATTAACATAATTTAAAATAAGATTAAATAAAAAATAAATATTTTAAAAATATTATTAATAAAAAAATAATTTTTTGATATAGACAAAATTATTTATAAATAAAACATATTAATAGCTATTAAATATTTTAATATCACCTTGAGTGCCGTAACATGTCATAGAAATGTGGGGAGGGGAGGCATGTGGAGAGGTAGACTGTTGTCACCCCACTTTGCTGAAGAGCATGGGGACATGGCAGTCCGTCCCCAAGAAAGTTCAAATAACGCCACATTTCATAGATTATAGCATAAATGCAACGTAACATAACTGGGTATGCAGCTGAGGAGTGGAGGTCGTAAAATGTGAAATGGTTTTCAATAAGGAAACTCGTGGCCCTCCCCATGGCTCTTCACATGCAATGCACAGCTATCGAAAAGTTAATTAAGGAGGCTCCGCAAAGCTATCCAGAGGGAGGGAAAGTGGACAGTGATGGACGTCTATTTGAGTGGGCTTGGATTGTCGTTGAGGTGATGGACGTCTATTTGAACGAAGCATGATTGGTAGAATCTCCAACATGAAGTTCCGGATTTTGCTTTGATTCTCCTGGAGGAGCTGCGGTGGAAGGGTAATTTTCTATTTCCTTCTGTATTCTTTTATGGGTTTTTTCAGTTTCGGAGAGGCATGCACTACAAAAGAGAGTGGTGTGGGCCTGGCATAGAAAATTAACTAGTGTATGCTTGTTAGTGGCATGTTTCGTAAATGATTTAGAGGAAATCTACCGCGTGCTCGTCTAACTCGTATACCGTTGCCGACAAGTTGCTAGGCAGGGATTCCTCTCTCCACGGTGAAAATATTAGATTTTCTGGCTGAAATTATTTCTTCCCCTTGCTGATGTTGCTGCGTTATTTTGGTTGAATATCGATAATCTTGGTAGTGAGTCCTACGTGTGAGGATTTTTTTTGTGGATTATTATGTTTTCTATTTGTGCAAGGGACCAGATATCTGGGTCCGGACCCTGTAGCTGAAGTAGATGCATCCCCGGGTGGTCTTAATTTTGCTCTGCACTGCTTACTGTTGTCTATGTTGGAAGATGGAACCCATATTTTACAGCTAACATATATTTGCATATACAACTTGACGTTCATTTTATAAGAATTCTCGCCTGTAAAGTATGATTTGGTTTATTGATAACTACCAAAATCTAGTCAATGGTAGTGGGGGCTTTTATTAGCTCCTAAGATGCTTTAGGATGGGTGCTCACCTGGAATTGTTATTCTAGAAATTAAGGAAGAAGGTTGAACGTGTAGACGTGATTTTCTTAGTTGGTGGAGAGTGGCTAGAAATTACATGGTGGAACCTTCTATCCAAAACAACACACAATCTGAGTTTTATTGAGAGGAGACTGCATCATCGGAAGCCTGCACTATACATAGATTACTAAAAGTGTCATTAGTATTGGGATTAGTTCAAATCCACCTAGATGTCGTGTCAATCAGACAGAGATCACATGGGAAAGCATACTATCATGAGAGGGCCCAAGTGGGGGCAATCTTGAGGCACGAGCGCTGGTAAGACTTCATTGGATGTTACAGGCAGTTCACTCGTAATCTAATTTACGTAGAAATTGCTAGACTTGAGAATGAGGCTCCCTCTCATATATCATTACTCTCTGAAATTCAAGTACCGGTAGAATGGGTTGAGAATTCCTGATGTAGAGTACATTAGAAGTGCTTTATTCCAAGGCACATTGTAATTAATATACGTAAGCATGGAGATGATGTCCTCCATTCCTTGCATCACCTCCACAACCAGCTGAACTCTCCATTCCTTGCATCACCTCCACAACCAGCTGAACTCTATGGATCATAGATTAGATAAGATAAAACAACACCTCAACATACCTCCTATGGGTGGTACTGCACAAGAGAAGGCTAAAGCCCTTATTCGAATTGTTGTTTATAATTTAGATCCTTTACAATAATATCTTATGTATTTTGTCCATTGTAATTCCTTTTAATCAGAGCATCTCAAGGTAGATCTCCAATTACAATGTACGTTTTGTATCTTCCTTTTTCTATTCGGCATCTCATTGCTCTCTTCGAAGGATTGTTTTTTGTTATGATTAGGTCTATAGTGAAAAATTGAAATAGACTATTCCGTTTCTGATATAATCTTTAGTTTTTTAAATTAATATAAATTTATTTAAAATAAAGTATTTCCAATGTTAGTATATATGCTTTAAAAAAGTTAATTTCTTACTATTTAAATATCTTACCTATTTAAAATATTTAATATTTAATATCTTACTTATATAATTTTTCTTTACCTATGTTTTTCAAGTAGATTTTAGTAAATCTATATCTTATTCATAAATTTATTTGAGGATTAATCTCTTGAGTGTATATTTTTTTAATTTTGCATTTTAAAATAATATTGCAAAAGAGTAATTACTTTAAATATATATATATACAGTATTAAAACATAATAAAATGAACATAAAATTGAAAATTCAATAGTATAACAAATTTAGTTTTAATTTAACTCCATAGAAAGAAAGTATTTCATAAAAAATTATTAATAAGATTTGATTTTAAATTCAAATTTAATAAATTTTTTAAATTAATTTTAAATTTGCTGAAAAAAGGCCTAGCAATCTCAATAGAGAAGACGGCTGGAAGATCCATAGTTGTTGGATCCCCGCCCTCACTTCCTAGTAGTGTTCTTCACTTCCCTCCTTTGTATAGATTGTTCTAGTTTTCTTATAGGTTAGTTTCCCATTGTTATCCTTTAACCGTCTCTCTTTTACCTTTATTCTTTGATGGTTTGTTTATATAGTATAAGAGAATTTAATAGCATTTAGTTTAAGCTATTAGTTATATTATAAATTTTAACTTAATAATTACTTTGATATTGAAATCGATCTATGAAATATTGTTAATTTATAATTAAAAAGAAGTAAACAAATTAACAATTAAATAAAATTATCTGACTACATGATACCTAAATACTAAATTTATTCTAATTTACTATCTATTATATATATATATATATATAATAATAAAATATCATAATATATATATATATATATAAACGAAAATTAAAATAAATATGAATTGATAATACCTTTTTATGTAATTCATATTCCATCACTTTTTAATTTAATAATATATACTATTATATTAATATTATTTTAATCTAACTTTGTATTATATTAATTCTTTTTTAATTAAAGATGTATGCTCTATTTCCTCATAACGTCCAACTATTTGTTCCTAGTCAAATATCGCTGTTAGCTATCTCTAGTAAATATAAAGTTGATTTAAATTATAGGTGTTTTTTAATTACAAAATTAATAAGTTTTATTTGAAAATTTCCATATAAATTATAAGACCATTATTTTTATGCGAGGAATTTAGTAATATAATTCTGTATATTTTGATGATATTATTATTTTTTATTATTTAACTTAAATATTGATAATTATACACTATATACAATAATAACATATATATTATAATCAGTCTATCTAAAGAATTTAGCTGACATATAACTATTCTGTAAATAAATTTATTTATTTTGATATGATCATTAATAATTTATTTATTTTTAGCCTTTTATGTTGTTAACAATGTTAAATAATAGTCAAAGTATGAGGAGCTTTGAGCACCAACTGTTATTTTAAACAATTCAAGTTGTTATTTAATAATTTAAATTTATTTATATCAATTTTTTTAATATTTTTTTTTTTTTTAATTTGAAATTATATTATTATAAAAATTAAATTTATAAATTTAGATAAATATAGATTATATATAAATGGTATGGTTAAAATATTCAAAATATGATTCATTTTAATTGACGCTAGATAATAGAAGGAGCTCTTGAAACTTTTGTGGTGACTAGGGCTTTGTCTTAATCATCTAATCTTTGCTTTTTTTGTTTATATTTTTAGCAAATATCTTCTAAGATTATCTAATGGTGAGTCCATGTGATTCAATGAAAAAGAGAGTTTCTTTTGTAGGTATGGCTACCAATCACCCTAGATTTTCTTTGGTTTCATACAAATCTATGTTGAAATTTGGCTCTAGTCTTGTCGTGGTTCAAAAAATTCCTTCCTTTAATGTTCCTGTGGATCACAAAGACTTCTATTGTGAGAAATATTTTCAAAAAGTGACTTGGATTGTAGGTTTAATGGGTACTTGCCATGGCAGACCGATCTACACAAATGGATCTCTCAGACTTGGAAGCCCCTTTTGACAAACAAACCTATGGCTTAGGGTTTTTTCGTTGTGGTTTTTGATAATATAAAGGATAAGAAGGAAATCCATGAATTTGGGCCATACTTTTGGGGTAGTGTTGGACTCTTCGTGTAGCCCTAGACTACCACTTTTGATCTAGTAATGGCATTAACCTCCAGAACCCTAGTTTGGGTAATAATTTTGAAACTTCCCTTGAATATATGGTGTTAGGTCCCTATACTACTACTGTAGCTCCTTATTGTTATTAGTGCAACCCCATTATTCTATTGTTGTGCCCATGTAGTCCCCGTATGTTTATTATTGTGTCCCATAGAAGCCGACTAATATTATTGTTGTACCCTCACAATATTATTGTTATGTAGGCTCTAATTATAATGTGACCCCTTACACTGCTATATATAGAAATGATGTCTTGTCATTTGCATCATCCAAGAATTGTTGATTTGTGTAATCTAAACGAAGTTTTCCCCTCGAAGAGGGTAATTTTGAAATCATTGATCTATCTCTTCTTCTATTTTGTGGGATGGTTGCATAAGATTTAGTATCAGAGCTTTGGATTCTAGGGTTTCGCTGCTTCAGCCAAGTCATTATGGTATTTTCGCTATAAATTGTTTTATATGAAGCTTTAGAAGATGAAATCCGAAATCTTAGTTAACTACGTGTCCAAATTTCAAATCTTGTCTCACTATATTTCAGAGATATGATCATAGGAAGTTAGGGTTTTTGCAGGCTCTAGAATTTTGTCTCAAACAAATGACCTAGGGAAAATCGTCATAACTTTCATTTCTGGCATTAGATTTGAATTCTGTAAAAAGTGGATAAAATCAATCTTACTTTAGTTTGTTGTGTAGCAATTTCAAGGTCGAAGGTTGAAACAAAGAGACATGGTATTATGTACAACTTCACTCTACTGAACAAGTCCATAATCAAGCCATCATGGGAGATTTAACATAACTCCTTTATGGAATCGAATATCGATTAGACTTGTGGGGTTGGAAAGAGGACATAAAGGGATATGATTGGATGAAATTTCAGACGTCGGAGATCCAAAATTATAGAGATACAATAGATTAAACATCAAGATCCTATAGAGCAAGAAAAATGTGTGTATTTTTTGAAATTTGCATAAGTTTTGTTTGAAAAATAGCTGGAAGTGATTTAGAGGGAATAATGAAGAATAAATATCATTAAATCATGACTCGAAGAGAGAAATTCGAAACATCTAGTAAGCAAACTGAAATATCTACTATGACATATGAAGAAGAGGAAGAAATGCAACATGATATATAAAAATTATGAGACCAAGTGCAACAAATTTCGCTCTCACAAAAAGCAATAGAAGCTAAGATGGATGGTTTGAAGAATGGCATGGAAGGTATAAAAAGGGACATGGGAGTTTTCAATGATGGTTTAAAATAAGACATGGAAGCATTGATGACTTTCAAGTTATACTGGTTGAAGGAATGTTTGGAAAAGTTACTAGAAGAAAGGTGTCCCAATGGTGACAAGGAAATCCATCAAAATCATGTGAAGACAAAGTGAATATCAATTATGATTTTAGAGACTCAAATGTGGGGTTTAAGAACCAACACATCCAAAGATCGATATGAGGAAGTTTGATGGCATGTATACGATAACATGGATAATGCAAATGGAGCAACATTTTGATCTTCATAATCTGAAACACACTCAAAAGGTACCCATTTCATCTTTATATTTAGAATCAAATCATTTTGTATGGTATCGATGAATTTGTTCTTATAAACCACTTGTCACTTAGTCATTTTTTTTGGAGTAAATGATAGCACATTATGAGGAAATGAAGAGAAACACCTTCTTTAGCCAATTAATAAATTTCAAACAAAGGGTTCAATGGTAGAGAACATTTAGGACTTCCAAAAATTGAATATCAGAGTAAATGACATTCCAGAGGAGCGTAGTATTGACGTATTCATAGGGAATTTAAGGGATAACATTGAAAATGAGGTTTGTCGTTGGGAACTTGATTCATTGGAGAAGGCATTCAGGGTGGCCAGAAAAGTGGAAAGTAAAATTATGGAAACAAGGAAACCTACCACTCACAACTATAAAGATGGAAATGTTGTTGCTCTTAGCGTTCCACTACCTACAAGGCTGATACCACAACAGTTGGAGGAAAAAAGATAAAAAGGGATTTGTTACAGTTGTGATAGAAAATACACTAAAGGTCTTAAGTTTGCTGAGAAGAAATTATTTTACATAGATTGTGAAGAGGAGAAAGAAAAGGATCAAGAAACATCAAAATAGGGGGATATACACCAGGAAATAATCTCAGAGAAGGAATAAATGAATCCAACCATATCTTGTAATGCATTGGCAAGAACTACCACTCCTCAAACCCTCAAGATAGAAGGACATATCAAGAAGGAATTTTTTTGGGAAGGCTTTAAATATGATGTTCAAAATTTTGTGGCAAATTTTTTTGTTTTCCAATGTTATCACCTGGATTGAACCTCATGCTGAAGGAAGGAAATGCCAGGGTAACCACACACCATGCTTGACCAAGTAGTTAGCCCTACTAGGTTAGGAGAGTGCTCTCTCCATAAGGATGTTAGTCAATATGACTGGATCAGGTAAAGGATATTAGGCTAGGTATAGTAGCATGAATGTTTTGATTTTATTTTGGAAGGGTTTTGTCGGATCAAGAGGAGCTCGACAGTTTAGGTCTAGGAAACTAGGTTAGAAATGTAGGGTGTTGTATGGGGAAAGGTAGGCATATGCTTTAGCACTTTAGGGCTTGATGGGGTGAGATTTTTTAGACTGGTGAGAAGCTAAGAAGGACATGTGACAATCATTGATCCTTTCGACTACAGAAAACATGAAATGGTGAATAGTTTCCCAAGGCAGAGCACTAATGCAATGAATTTTGCCTATCAAACTTGAAAACATTCAACTAGAAACAATGAAATGATTAATGGCATACATAGAACATATAAACATATAGTAAAAAAAAAAATTGTACTACAACTCCATACCACATGGATCCCATAAAAATAGCTACAATTCTTATTAATCTCCTACCAAACTACTTACAAAGGTGTACAATCAAGGTTTGAGCATCCGACTGAGTCCAACCCTCTACCAAGAGAAAGAAGAAGAAGAAATAGACAAGTATTCAACCTCCTCCCATCCTCAAGGGTCAAATCTGTAAGATGAGGAGCTAATCTAATTGATACTGAACAAGAAATAGGAATATAGGCATCTCAACAACTTCCCTTTAAAAGTGAAAAATTGATTCATTTGAGCTCAAACTAACTCATAAATCAATGAATCTACCCTCTATTACTATTTATCTATAATAATTGCATGTCAAGTTATCATTTAAGATGGTAAATCATCCACCATGAGAGAGAATCCATGATTACAACCAAAAAACTAGAAAAATACCAACCATGAGCAAAACTGCCAAAAGTGCAGTGCCACTAGTCGGAAGCGCAACGCCACTTTCAGGTCCCTTTTAGAGGCCTTATCAGTATCCAAATTGAGCCCATGACAGCTCATTGGAAAGGCCTGCAAGTCTACCTTCTAAACCACCTAGAATTTCTGTAGTTGAAGCTCATTTGAACACTTAAATCTTGATTCTCCCAAGATTGCTTATGTGTGTCCAAAAAATGGCAGAAAGGTCATTTTTAGGGTGTTTTTTGACCTTTTGGTGGACCAATTCTGCCCCAAAAACTTTGAAGCTTGCTAGAGTGCATGTCCTCATCTCTCTAAATCTAAAAATGCAAACCATTTCTTCATTGGGTGCCCCTAGGAAAAGTGTAGCTCTAGGAAATTTTTTTGTGTAATAAATTCCAAAATTTGCAAATGACAAAATTTGCTCCAAATTTGCCCAAAATTGGTGAGAAGCACCATCATCAAGTGCTCTAATGAGCCAAGTAAGCTTCAACCAGCATCGTATGTCTATCCTCCTCCTTTTTGCATTTCAAAGCCCGCCTTAGCCTAACTTTCATCTTCTTGACCCTCCTGTTGCAAATCTTGTTTCAGGTCCTGTAATGATAGGCCATGTGTCTGAGCATCTGATTATCTCTCTTAGCCTTCGGTAGTAGCTTCTCAAGGTGCAAGTGGACTCTCTCAAGCCATGTTTCCCTATCATATTCAATTTCTTGCTAAATAGGAGTCAAAGTGACTTGTGCTCCTTCACCACTTTGTCATTTGACCTTGAGCATTTCTAGCTCCATGAGGACATGTTTATCGCTCAATTCCTTATTTTCTTGCTGCAAGTATGTTATTACATATTTGGCCCTCTCTAAATTGTCCATCAGAGCCTTTACTTGAGCCTCCCTTTCCCGTATGATAATGTCCTTTACTGTTTCTTTATCCTGGGCCTCTAAGTCAATGATTTCCATGCCATGATGAGAGTGATGTTTTTTCGGTTCATCATGCTTTGTCAGTTCAAATTCCCTTTCCGACTCATCATCATCCGACATCTTTTCCTTCCCTTTATGCAGTTGTTGCACCTATACCTATTATGTCAATGAAGAAGGAAAAACCCCTTCCACATCCTGTGGAGCTAACATTTGCTTATGGGCTGATGAATAAGGCAATGCCCCTTCCACATCCACTCGAGAAAACACTTGCCTATTTGCTGCAAATAATCTCCTAGTGACCCTTTGATATGTCATGAAAATGGTCACCTCATTAGCTCTTATCTCCTTGTCCTCCTCATCTATTTTCACTTGGCTAGAAGGTTCTCCTTCTTCTTGAGAAATTGGTGGAGGAATTTGAGGACCCCTAAAAATGTCATGAGAAATAAAGGTATCCCAAGAGATTTTAAGGAGACTGAGATGATGAAGCACAATGATCTTGATCAGGGAGTAATGATAGAGACTGCTCATCTGATGAGGGTCTGACTCCCTTTTGACAATATAAGCCATCTTCTCAATATTCCTAAACAAGTAGTAAGGGAGGTTTAACATCCTTACCCTGGTAAAATGCATAACGAGCCTGATGTGATGAGTGTACAGCTTGGAAAATCTACCGTCACATGTGAAATACTTCATGATGACTTTTATCATGGGGACATACTTGTTCTCAAGAAATTTGAAAGGAAATACTCTCTTCACCTCATTTCTGTACCGGGGTTTGATATAAGGCTCATAATAGTGCTCATCCAGGTCCTGTCCCTTGAACCACTTCTCCCATACATTAGGAATCCTGGTGGCATCTGAAATGATGGAAGATGAGATGGTGAATGTTGACCCAGCAAGAGTCACCTTGTTGTCCTAAAGATGGGCTACAAAAAGTCTAGTGAGATCTTGGTGATATTGAACTCTCTCTACCTGTTCACAAAATTCATAGCAGCCAAGGTATCTGAAACATGTGACAGCCAACTGAGAGGCATGCAATTCATGAAGGCTTGATGGATTTTCTCTAATAATCCTACCTCCCTTGTGTGGTTTTCTCAGTTTCCTCTCTCTAACTGCCGAAGTTTCACTGCTTGTATTCTCCTCCTCATAGTCTCGGTCTTCTTGGTCCATGTTTGCAAGGTTGAGGTGTATGAAGGGAATGAGTGAAAGTGTTTTTATGAATAAGGGGATGGGAGATGAGTTTGTGACTAGGAAATGAATGGAAGAGTAGGAAATGAAAGGGAGGGCTTGTTTGCTTGAGAATTTTCTCTTGGGGAAGAGGGACAAAGGGAATGTGAATGACATGAAATAGGGGTAAAGGGAAAAAGGGATAAGGTGATAGGGGAATAGGGATAGGTGAATTTAGAGTTGTAGGGATAGGTGATAGGATGAACAGTGAGGATTTAGGGTTTAAGCATCATTAGAGAGATTTTAGGGTTTCATATTAGACATGGAAAATGATGCTAATAATTTGGATTTGCAAATCAAAACCAAAGTGAGGGATGTTCGCTTACTTGTAATGATGGAAGGAAAGAGAAATTTGGAGTTTCCTTGAGGATTTGAATTCTTTCAATCTCTCGTACCAAAAGCGCATTACCAACTCCAAAATCATAGCATCACCATGGACGCGCAATACCTGTGTAAATTTACCTTGTGAAATTATACCAAAAGCATAGTGCCAAGCTCAAAGCATAGCAACAGTCTCTACAAGTGAAACACCAAGCTTCCTTCACTAAAAACTCACTCAATCTTGCCTTTTCTTCTCACATTTTTACTCCTTTCTTGGCAAATGAAGATAATTAATTTGAAAATGAAATGTGAGGTCTTAAATAGGAGTAGATTTTTATTTTTCACTTGAAAAACCTACTTTCTAATGTTTCTTGCCCTTCTTCAAAACTCTGCTTTAATGCCTTTTTCTTCTTTGTGTCTTTGCAGATGGATAAATGCTCAACTTAAACTAATTTTTGCATTATTTCTTTGTCTTGCAGCAAGAAGATATGCTCTGGTGCAGCTGAGATCAATTATTACATACAGTGACTTAAAATTACATATGAAATACAAATAAACTTAAAATACTCTATTTTTACCTCAAAAACATGTTTTTTAGGTGAAAATTACATTACGTTATAAGATAATAATTCAGTAACCATCACCTACAAGCCATCATGCTTGATTTATTAATCATCCTCATACCCTTGCTGACCTTTATTTTCGCTTTAAAATCAAGATCTTGACCTTCATGATGAAACCGTCAGTCCTAATGAAATCATGCCCTATGACCTAATGAAATGATGACTGTAGATTGACCATGAAACCATAATTGAAGACAACCTGAAGAAGGATTAACAAGTATACACCATGGGGGAAAAATTTAGATTTTCTTAAGAGAGGGCAACCATCAGTGGATTGGTTTGACATGACCTAAGGGAATGATGCAAAATTTTGAGTATGGGACCCCTAAAATGAAATTGCAAAGAGATAATTTTGATCCCTGATGGAAGTATGTAGATATTGACACGAACAACCAACAAAATAAATTTGCAACAATTAAGACCCAAGTTTGCTACAACCTTTATCTATTCCAGATCAATGCTAGGAGGAGGTTTCAAAGGATTTTATCATAGTTTTGCCCAAGTCCGAAGGAAAGAGTGTCATCATGGTGGTATTTGATAGACTTACAAAGTATACACATTTTTATGCATTATCTCATCCATTTAAAGTCAGTAAAGTTGCTACTTCATTTATGGAAAAAATTCAAAAGCTACATGGAAACCCAAAGATTATTGTAAGTGACATAGATCACATTTTCATTGGAATTTTTTGGACAAACTTATTTTATTGTCTGAGTACTCAATTAGCTCAGGGATCATCTTATCGTCCCCAATTTTATGGAAAAGTGGAGATAATGAACAAATGTTTGGAAGGATAACTTCGTTTCTTTGTATCTGATAAAAAAACAAAATGGGTCAACTGGTTACCTTTGGTTGAATAGTGGTATAACACTTCCTTCCATAGTGCAGCAAAAGTGATGCCATTTATGGAACTTTATGGATGTCGTCCACCATCCATCACATTATATTTAAGAGAAGGTTCAAGTAGTGGAAGATCACATCGAACATCGACAAGAATTTCTCCAACTCTTAAAGGATAGCCTCACTTTGGCACAGAATCAAATGAGACAACAAGCAGAACAACATTGCAGCAAAAGAAGTTTAGATGTAGCCGACTTGATATTTTTATGGCTACAACCATATAAACAAATTCCCCTAAAACAAGCTAAGGATAATAAATTATCACCAAAGTAATATGCTCCTTACAAGGTGTTGCAAAAGATTGGTATTATTTCATTCAAATTGGAGCTTCATGTATCTTCTCGAGTGTACCCAGGTTTCCATGTTTCATTATTAAAGAATATAGTTGAAAAGCTCCCAATTCAAATAATATTACCAGAACTTGACGAGGAAGGAAGAATCATATTGTAACCTGAAATAATCATGGAAACAAGAACTTGACAATTATGAAATTGATTAATTTTATAGTATCTCATCAAGTGGAAGAACTTACCTACTAAATATTCCACATGGGAGGATGATAATTTTATATAGAATCATCCAAGGCTACTCAAGCATTGAGGACAACACTTTTTTGAAGGAGAGGGGCATGTTAGGTTCCTATACTACTAGTGTAGCCCCTTATTGTTATTATTACAACCCCCTTATCATAATCTTGTGCCATATAGTCCCCATAGTGTTATTATTGTGCCCCATAGAAGCCCACTATTGTTATTGTCATACCCTTACAATATTATTGTCGTACCCTTATAATATTCTTGTTATGTAGGCTCTGATTATATTGTGACCCCTTAGAATCCTATATATATAAAGGAGGACTTATCATTCATATCATCCAAGAATTTTTCATTTGTGTAATGTAAAGGAGGTATCCCCCTCAAAGAGGTTAATTTGGAAGTCGTTTATCTATATCTTCTCCTATTTTCTAAGCTTGTTGCATAACATTTGGAATTTCAAATCACTTTCCTTGATCGGGAATGCACTAGGTGATGAAAACTTGACTAAACTGGGGGAGGGGGGGTTGAATCAATTTAGTATATTCACAGAAATTAAAAATATTTCCATTAATGTCATTATTTGAAACATTACATGAGCAACTAAATAAATAATGACCAACAGATTGAATATGCGAACAACAAGTAATAAGCAAACCAAAACATCACATTAGTGCATAATAATAACACATATTGATATTAGATATATGTGGAAACCATAAAGGGATAAAACCATGATTTTATTATTATTATTGTGATGTAAATTCAAGCTCATAATCTTTATTACATTTGATTTTCTGTAAGCTCCAACCTATAGGAGGTTGTTGCCTCAATATTTTTGCAAGTTGCAACAAGCAAGGAAACTCCAACTCCCATATGATTTATGGAGGATACACGCCACAGGAAGCTCCTACCTTAACATGCTCCAACCTTATGTTTATCAAGCCAGTACTTGAAAGGAGACTGCAACCCCCTAATACAAACAAGAAATAACAATGTGATGGTTTACCTGGTCATAAATTTTGCATATCTCATCTTTATTTTTCCCTCTTCTTCCATGAAAATATGCTTCACACTAGCTTCATATGTACTAGGTAACTAATGCATAATACCTCATCAACTCTCACACATTCTCCAACACTCTAACTTCCCTTGCCTTCTGAAATCACATCTTTTATGAAGGTGTTTTGATCGTTGTTTGTATTCCTCATAAGAATATGAAGTGAATTAGGCTTGAATACCTTCCTTCCACTCATTCGTTTCCAAGCTCTTGATATTTTTAATATTAGAATACAAAAAAGAATTCTCCATCCAATATTATTTCATCCATCTATAATGATTAGGTGCAACAATATCAACATAGTGCCAAAAGAAACATTATACCATCACAACACATGCAAGCATTCTCATATGTATACAATATGCATACAACATATGAAAGTAATCCAAGCATATGTATGTAACATTTACTCTCCAAATTCATCGATATGATCAAATTCATCTTTTCTTTATGTCATTTCCTCAATCTCCTTGAGTCTTGTATTATTTTGTTATCATGGAGTTTTACCTTTGTTGTCATGGAGTCTTGAATTTGCCTTGCGTAACAACAAATCTTCAACATAACAATTTCTGCAACATTATTTCCTACACATATTTTCCTTTGCCATTTCCTTGCAACACAACAATGCCTAGTCTCTGCTCCTTTGTTTAACGTTGTTGTACTTTTGCTGCTCTTTTGTATTTGCCACACTTTTGCTACTCTTTTACCTTTGTTTCACTTTTGTTGCACTTTTGTTGCTCTTTTGCCTTCATTTCTCTTTTGTTGTTCCTTTTCCTTTACTGCACTTTTGCTGCTTCTTTGTCTTTGCTGCACTTTTGCTGCTCTTTTGCCTTTTTTCACTTTTGTTGTTCATTTGTTGTTGCTACACTTTTGCTGCTTTTTTGTCTTTTTTGCACTCCTTTTCTGTCAGTGACAATAATTCGAATACAGGGGAAATTTTACCGTGTGTTTTCCAATACATAAATTTTTACCATAATACTTATGTTTGGATTTGTGTGGATATGGACTTCAACAAGGGTTTTCCCATGAAGATTAATTTGATGGTTCTAAACTATGTTTGGGTCGAAAAGATCGACTATGAGAGTATTTTATTCTAATGTATAGCATGATATGAAATGGTACATGCAATTAAAAAATGACCCAAACATTTTTAGAGTAGCAAATACCAGAAAACATGCTGAAGGCGTAAATGGTTTGGATGGAGCACAAGGTGATAACAATATAGTATACAAAGAGGCAGAGATTCAAGAAAAGAAAGAACCATGAGACATGATGGAAGTATATATAGCCAACGAAATTGTATTTGTGGCAACAAGATAAATTATAAGAAAAATCACAAGCCATTGTCGATCCTCCAGTTGCAGCAAGGATTCCACAAATGCAATGTTAGTGGAAAAAAAATAATCGCTTGTGGAAAATGGATCTCCTCCAGAAACCACAAGGAATAATGTTGAAAATGAAACTTCTTGGACATATCAAATGGATGAGGAACATATCATGAATATTATTATGAACTTGCCAAAGAATGATCTACCAGAATTTAAAAAAAATGTGGGTTGGACTCAAGATGGGAAGAAAGGAAAAAAGAATCACAATGAAAAACAAGAAGTTAAACTAGATAAAAAAAAAAAGTAGTGAAAAACAAAATGTAAATGTGCCTAGATATTTTTGTTTTTTGGAAAAATTTCACTTGGAAAAAGAGTAATTTTTTTATGTCATGGGGAACTTGCTTGAAGGTTGGATTGAACCTCCAAACTCAATTTCAAATGTGCAAGCCTTGGATACCTTGAAACATCTAAATGGTTTTGGCCATGTATTTAGTTGTTTTAATATAAATTTTATGTGTTTTGTTTAAAAACAAAATATTACTAAAAATTTATAAAATCTTTCATTTTTATAAATTATATATAAGTAAAAAAACTATAAAGAAAAAAGAGATATCAAGTTGTATTTTCAATATATAATTAAAATATTATTCAACTTAATGTTTCTTTGAATACTAGTGTTTATTATAAAGTTCTAAAATAAATTTTAAATTGTGCTTCAAATATGTAATTATAAACATATTAATTAAAAAATAATGAATATGGGTTTTAATTATGTAAATTTGATAAGTTTTAATAAATATTTAAATTAAAAAATAAAATATTGTAAAATAAAATTTATTTATTGATTAATCTCAAAAATAAATTTCCTAAGGGGTGTAGAATATATGGTGATAGGGTGTACTGTTAAAGAACTATGTAATAGGAAGGTTACTAGTTCAAAACTTTGTGGCAAAAATTCCAACCATTTTGAGGGTTAGTTTGGCCTGGGTGTGATCCCTAGGTGATTTTAATGGCTTGGATGCTCCTGGGTCATGTTTTTCAAGGAAAAGATTAAGCATGTAGTCATCTCAAGACCCACTCAACTTAGAAAACAAAACAAAAGTGAAAATAAATTATAAATTTATAATCAGTGATAACACATAAATAAATAGTAATATAAAAAATAATTAAAAAATGTCTCTAGAGGAAGCTTAAATGGTGATAAAAGTTGGTCGGGCCTAGATCACACTATGTTGGGCTATAACATAGAGCCTTAGAACATCTCAATCTAATTTTCTATTTTCTATTATTGATTTTATTTTATGGTGGAAAATTTGTGTGTAAAAGCACGAGAGCTTCATTTTATTTTGACAAGTGTAAGCTTGTGTCTTTAAATTTTAAGTGTTTAACACCTTTGATTTTGCTATATTGTTTTAACCAGAGAAAATGAAAATATAAAGAGTGAATTTTTGCAACATAAATCAAGATTTGTTTCTATTTTTATACCTTTGTTTATGTTAGAATGAAAGTGTAAAGTTTACTCGGTATTTCCATGTATTTCCAAATCTTAACATCCATCTAATCTATCTTTAAGATGAAGTTTCAACAAGAAAATATATGATATATATGATATAGCGTGCAAATTTCAATAAGGCAAATCAAAATTTCAATTCTTGTTTTATGCTTTTAGTTTCTTTTGAGAATTTAGGTGGGAAAGTGTCAACAATTCCAAAGGGTTCTGCTACGTATAATTTCCACATGTTTTCAGGTTAGAGCATCCACATGGCTTAAGTTTTATATAAGGACTATTGAAGTCCAAAATTGTCATGTTTTGATAACCCTTTTTCCTTCCCTTCCATATTTTTCTAAAATAATTTTGTTGTTGTTTCAAGCTAAAAGGTGATCTTATACATGCTCAATCATCTAAAATGTATCAATCATCCGTGATTTATAATAGGTTGTTTATTTATGAAATTTAATCAAAACAATCCTATAGCTACCGAATTGCACTCACTCTACAACTAATTAGGTTTTCTACAACTACATCCATGATTTGACAGGTTCGATAACATTCGAGGAGGAATAAAGGACACATGTAGATGGAAAATGATCGACGCATGGATGTCCATTTATCATTGCGATCTAGCAGTCCACCCGGTTCAAGAGATCTCACAGTCAAAATAGAAGTCAACTCTGGTTATGACAATCTAATGATGTGCAGACTTTGAAGTAAGTTCATGGCATTATCAAGTGAGTGTTGAAGTTACCAAGAAGAGTTCAAAGCTGATGTATCCAATTAAATCTCTCCTGATTTTCTCTTTCAGTAGAAAATCATGAGAAGAAAAAAGTTAATTCTAACTTCATTTCTTAGCTGTCAAATTAGAAACTTAACTCTCATCTTATGACTCTTAAAACAAATATTTAATAAGAGAGTATAAACATACTTGAGGTGAAACAATATACAATCATTATCCCTGTCAATTTCTACAATCATTTGTTGTGGAAGACTTATGCATTCAATATAAATAATTTGTTCTTCGGTGATCAATGCATGGCTTTGTGATTTTATATATAATTGCGTACTCACACTCAATAGGAGGCTGTGACAATACATTAAATTTTGATTATGTTCGTTAGACGAATAACTCGTTGTTCACTACAATTCGTTGATTATTTTAATTAGTATTTTGTTTATCGATTTCTAGTTTTGTTCTCAGTATTTTGAAGAGGTCAAGTGCCCAAAAAAGACGAAAACATTTTATTTTTACAGTTCATTTCATTCAACATTTTCATTCAGCAATTCAGTTGATTTCTATCCGTGATTTCATGAATGATGGATAGGGAAATCCTAAAGTATAACTGAGCACACTAGTAATCCTTTTAAGTTACAGTTCATTTGTTATTTTATTGAAGGAGTCTAATTTTGATTTATTTATTTTTGTCATGAAGAATAGAATTTTGATTTGTAAAAGTAGTTATAGTATTTTGATTTCATGCATTAGAGGTAAAATTTCCATTTTGAAATTAAAATAGACTTTTTAGTTCAATACCAATTATGGTGGATTTCAATTCTGGTTGTAGTTCAGTTCAAATAGAGTAATTTTGAATTCATTTTGCAATAGATTGAATTTAAATTCAATTTTATAATCAAAATATTTACTTTATTTCACTTTGAAGTTTTATTTGCTTTGAAAAGAGTAAATTTAATGGAAAGAACATGTACATAGATATATTTTGAGTTAATCTAACCTCACTCATATTTAGATAAAAAAAAATTCTTAAAATTAAAAAATAGAAATCCTAGCATATATTGTGCACGTGCACTTCATAAGTTCATGCAACTTGGTTGAAAATTAATGAAGTAATTTAACCTTCAATTAAATTAACCAACATTTTGGCACCATTTTCAGGGAAGTGTATAGGATTTAATTTTTAGTTTGCATATCATCTTAGATGCATTCAATCTTATAGATGCATAATTAAAATAAAGTTTAAAATCATTCAGAATGCATGAATAGAGAAAGGGATTCTAGGGGTATATTTCTAAGTAGAGGTAGAAGACAAAGCTTCATACCAGCATCAACACTCACCCCCACTAGACCATGTAGTGCCACACCATCCATTGACACTCGCATTCCATTGATAACATGTATACATAGACTTCTCGAGGTGCATAGATCTGAAATCCAACCTAGGGACTCAACAACTTCTTCCATTGAAGTTGTACTTGAAGAACCTAAATCCCCAACCGAAGGAGTTATATTTCTCTCTTAAAAAACAAACCAACTCTTAGGACGAGATTTATAATTGCCTACTAAGGAAGAGGAAGAGATTTATTTGGAAATACCATTATTAGAAGAGCTAGAAAATCCTATCGTTGAACCTTATATTATCTGAAGAACCTACAATGGTAGGGGAAGGGGAAGGAGAAGTACACAAAGTAGACTGTTATGAAACTAGCTCACAAAAAGATAGAATAGATAGATCAATGCCTTAGAAATAAGCCTCTTCAAGGGGGAACCTCCTTTACATTACACAAATGAACAATTCTTAGATGATACAAATTACAAGACCTCCTTTCTATATATAGGTTTTGAAGGGGTCATAATATAATCAAAGCTGACATAACAATAATAATTTAAGGGCACAATAGTAACAATAATGGGCTATTATTGGGCACAATAATAACAATATGGGGACTACATGGGCACAATGATATAATAAGGGGGTTGTACTAATAACAATAAGGGGTTACACTAGTATTATAGGGACCTAACATGCCCCTCTCCTTCAGAAAGTGTTGTCTCAACGCTTTAGTAGTTCTTTATGCTTTTGTATAAAATTCTTGTCCTCCTATGTGGAATCTTCAGCCAGTAAGTTCTTCCACTTGATGAGATACTCTGAAATTGATCAATTTTGTAGATTTTAGGTTCTTGTTTTTGTGACTACTCTAGGTTCCTAAATGATTTTTCCTTCCTTGTCAAGTTATGGCAATATTGTTTGAACTGTGATCTTCTGCAACTTTCCGATGAGTGGCCACACTTCTTTGTCCTTCTTCCATTCATCCCTTGCTTCATTTATCCAATCTAGTTGGATAATATAAATACAACAAAACAATCCTTCAACATCCTCATCCTTTCTTGAAAGTGCATATGTAACAACATTTTTCTTCCCTTTTTTGTAGATGATTTCAAAGTCATAACCCAACATATTTGTGACCCATTTTTTCTATTCTTCTAAATATAATCTTTGTTCAAAATGCTATTTTAGACTATCATGATCCATTTTTACCCTCAAGTGTCTTCCCATTAGGTAAGGTTTCCATTTCTTAAGTGCATGTAGTATTGCCAACATTTCCTTCTCATAGATAGCTTGCCTGAGATGTAGCCATAAAAATACCCAATCGCCTACATAAAAACCTCTTTCACTGTGATGTTGATTTTCATGTTGTTTCATTTGATTATACACCAAAGTGATGTTATCATTTAAAAGTTGGAGAACTTGTTGTTGATGGCCGACGTGATCTTTCACTACTTGAATCTTTTTCTTCTTGATATGTCCTTCTATCTTGAGAGTTTGAGGAGTGGTAATTTATTCCAATGCATTACAAGATATGGTCAGATTCATTTCTTGTTGCTCAATGTGATATTTCACTTCAACATTTTTCTTCTTGATATGTCCTTCTATCTTGATAGTTTGAAGAGTGGTAATTCTAGCCAATGCATTACAAGATATAATGAAGATGTGCAAAAGGAGGATGCAATCCCTAAAGACTTAGTAGAAGTATTTGCTTATAATTTGAAAAGGGCTAGGATGGATGATTTAGATGAGGAAGTGTTGAAATTGCTTTTGTTAAAATCTATAAGAGATGAGTGGATTGACATCCTAAAATTAATGGGAAAAGGAGATGTTTCTCAACTTTATTTTGGAGAAATCTCTTATTTGCACAAACATATTTCAAGAAGTAAGGCTAAATATGGTAAGAATCCAAGAGATCTATCCATGTGAAGGGTTATTAAATTTGCAATTGGAACAGTAAGTAGAGTCTAATCAGGAAATTTTCTTGATAACTTTAAAACATATATCCTTGGGAATACTAGTGAATAAATAGATTCTCTCAAAATACAAAACAAGTGAAAAGCCAAAAATGTTGCATTATCTATCTTCTATCCTAGGTGTAGGAAAAAACATGCTAAGAGAGAATTCCCGCTTGATAGTGTAGAAATTTTTTTCATATGTGTTGATAACCATGATACAACGGAATTCCCTTCCATAGCTAGACTTGAATGTGCCCTTCAAGATGAAGTTGGACCAAGTCAAGCTGAATTAGTTTTCTTTGTTGCTAAAATACCATGGAAATCCCAACAATCAGACATGACACCTTTACACTCAATATCAATCATATGCACAACCATAGAATAATTGGATTATGCCCATGCCTTGCAAACCTTGGCCACTCCAACCTCAAAATCTATTATGGGCACATGGTTGGAATAATTCTTATGGTAGAAATTTTACAATATCCTCAATTCTAACAACCTTACACCCATTATCCACCTTAATAATGTCCTCCTCAACCAAGCCAACCTCCTCAATTGCAAGCCCAACCAATGAATCAATCACTTTCATTACCATCCACTCAATTTCACCAAAAATCTAATCAATTGCGTGCTTAACCACTCCTAAACCCATATAATAAAAATAAACAACCTATTTAAAAATTCTCCTACTATGAATTCTCTGATCAAACACTCAAAAATAAACAACCTATTTAAAATGCAGAAGGTTAGAAATTTCAAGCTTATATAATAGCCCCATTAGGTGTAAATGATATCCAGCTTAGATCTAGTAGAGTTTTGTAAAATAACTCACTAGCAATTATCATCCAAACATATAAAGAGGATGAGTTTCTTGAAAAACAAGCATTTTTTTAATCAAGAAAAGAGTCCTCCAAAGAAAGATATTCTTACACAATTAGATGATAACCAAATAAATCCATCCCATACAATGTTGGGTTGTGTTATATTCTTTCCACATAGTTAACAGGGGGTTTGAGGGGTACCGGTAACCCCACTTTATGAGGTCCAGGGCAGCGCCATGGAAAATTTTGGTTTTGGACCCTATGTCATGTTGGGCAGACCCACCTATGGTTTTGTGCATGATTTTCGCACATGTTTTTTGGACATGATGGTTTTCGGTCCATGGTTTTGGACGCGATGGTTTTTGTTCCATGGTATTGGATGCTTCGGCATGTATAAATATGTATTGTAACATTTAAAGGAACATAATGAACAATCAAGCTGGTAGTCCCGGTTTTGGGATCCAGTGGGAAATCTCTATGTATATGTGTTTTATGTGTTATTCTCTCACATTTTTATTTTTCCTGTGATTTAGAATTCGTATGCAGGTAATTTTTGTATGGAGTTAAAACCTACATCTGGTATCATAGCTATTTTGGCTTCAAGGGGACGCCTATGTTGCTAAGGGGTTTCACTCGGGCCTATGGTAGACCCTGTTCAATGGGAGATCTGTGAGATCGATTCTGGTGGTGAAAGAAGATGGTGAGCAGCAGAAAGATAGAGACTGAGAAGTTCAATGGTCAGTGTTAGTTTCAGTCTTTCCAGCCTTCCTCCAGTGATCAAATATGCTCTTACAAAGTCATCTCAGAGTGTCAAGGTCAAATTTTGTCATTTCAGTGAGTCTTCAAGCAAAATTTGGTCACTAGGGATTAGGTCTAGGGTTTGCTCTCACTCTTTTCAAAGTTTCCCAAAGGCCCATCCATGTCATCATTCAGCTGATTCTATCATCATTCATAGGGTTTTCATTATCATCTCAGTGTCTAATGAGTCATTTTACACCTTGTTCATGCTTCAGTTGCGCCTAGGTAAGGTCATTTCCCTCTCCTAGGGTTTTGAAGGCAATTTCTCTTGGACGGTCAAATCATTGGTAAAAATTGTTTCCTGATGTTCATACACCTTCCCCTCTCCTTAAAGTACTTCACCAAATTCTTCCCATCCCTTAGATCCTCCAAATTCCTCATTTTCGCACAAACCCTAGTTTCTAGCAACAACCTGGCAATTTTCTAGCTTGGGCCTGTGTTTTTCCCTTTTCGACCCCTTCCCCTCACTCAATCTCTAAGATTCCACTTTCCCCTCCTTCCTAACATCCCTCCCCACTCCCAAAAGTTTCCCCGAGAATTTAGAAGCCCCCTATCCCCTTCATTTCGCTCCATTTCGACAAAATTCCTTGTTTCACACATCGGGACAAGTCGCACTCAAATGATGTTTCAAAGAAATAAAAGATGAATTTGGAAAACGGAGAGAGGTTTTTGTCCATAACATGCCAAAGAAGAAAAACCTCCTTCACTTTTTGCACAGGTGTCATGGTTTTAGAGAAATGTCAAAATTACAATCGTCGGATCCAAGGAGGTTGGCCAAGGTACAAAAAAGGAGAAAGAGGCCTGATCCACTCCAAATTTTGGCCAAAGCCTCTTTGACTGACCAACGCACTAAATAGCCTAGCCACAACACAAATCCCAAGACATTTTGGTTTTTTTTAGGCAATTTACAGGTTTTCTCCATTAATGGGTCTCACCCCCCGTGAGACCCTTCATCCCGGCAACTCCATTTTGCAAAAACTCAGCATTTCTAGATTTTTCATGCAAAGTTACACATGCTCATAAAAGGATTTGAGATTTGGTGAAGTTTTGGGCCTCCAGAAGGTCAAAAAACATGCAAAATTTGACTTTCTGCCACTTTTTTGAACTACAGAAAGCTGTCTTGGGAGAATTGATTTTTTATATGGTAAATGAACTCCAAATTCAAACATTATAGTTGGGTTGGAAAGTAGACTCACATACCTTTCCAACAAGCCCATGTTTTCTCAGTTTGGCCACCTACAAGTGCCCCAAACATGGCTTCAAAGGGGCGCGACCCATCAGGAAGGGAGGTGCGACCCGTCAGGCAGAATTGTCCAGAAATGCACTGTACAACCCAAAAAACGCAGATTTGACTCAGTTTGACTTTTTGAGGTGAATGATGATTCTATTTGATGTAATTGTGGTACTTTTGAGACACTTTTACCCTTATGTAACTCTTCTAGAATATTCATTCATGAAAAGGGTAAAAATTAAATGAATGAATTGGTTTCCAAGTTTATAGAGGCAAGTTGTTTCGACTGCCTAGTTTGTAGTGCTTATTTTTGAAGTGGTTCAAACAGCTCCTAGGATAGTGAGCTCGACCCATGGAGGCAGGGAAAGAGGTTAGATCATCTATATCATGTACTTTCTTGCTCATTTTCATGGTTGGACTCTTGAGGGAGAAGCTATCATTGTATTATTTCACTGTATCTCTGCAATTTTTGGCTAAGGAAGACCAGGGTTTTGCAGTCCTCTTTGGGATTCTTGTGGACTCATGTGTTGATGGTGTGTTTCTCAATGTTCTTGTAAGCTTTGTTATGTGATTCATTTCCTTTCTTTACTTCTGCACATTAAACAAATGAAGTGTTAAAGTAAGAATTCATGCTTGCCATGCTCTGCTTTTAAGTTTGTTTAATTTCAATGTTTTCTACTGTCTAAAGAGAATTCAAAGTTATTGTTTGCTCTCTTTAGCTCTCTTTCTTTCATTCCTGATCATCCACTTCAGTTAAAGGCATCAACATTATCTCGTACCTCGCCCTAAGGAACCCCCTGCAGAAACTGTGTCCCATCCCCGCACCCAAAATTGCCCTCTCCTCAATTTGCCACCAAAAGCCCAAAAAGCCCAAAATCAATCTTTCTGATCAGTTTACTAGCCTAATATCAGTGTTACCTTATTGTTCATCTCATCTATTGGATATTTTACGAGATAGACCGAAGAGAACCTTCTCCTGCCCCGTAGGGCTAGCTACGAGGCTAAATGGTTTGATGTAGCCTTGAGGTTTACCTTTCTTAGCTTGAGGTGAAATTTCAAGCGCTAACATACTAGCGACCATACTGGGGAGAACAAATGGTTTGCTTGTTTATATCATTTATTTTATAATCTATAAACGGAGGCTGAAGTTATGCCAGGTAGCCTTTGAAATGCTTTTGCTTTGCATTAGCGGAAGTAGATAAACAATGCTTCAGTCAATATTCAGTCTAGCTTGTAAACTTGACATTTAACTTGTTAAATACCCCAGTACATGTATCAAGTTTAGATCTGATGGTTGATGCTGGACACCGATCAGACACTTGAAAGGCTGAAATCATTCACCTGGCGACTCCTTTCATGAAGAATCCAGCGACCTCCACTTCATGGTGACTCCATTGTAGAGAGATCAATAGCTTTGAGCTTTTCAAGATGGACCAAATCAGAAGAAGATATGCTCCCTTGAGCCGAGATCACATCCCTGGTTTTCCAAATAAAATTCCAAAGGTAGATTGGTCAAGGAATTTGCCTACATTTAAAGATGATGGTAGGAAGGACGTTGCTCTACATTTGGTTAGATTTCACATGCATATTCGCAAGTTGAGGGTTGATTTTCCTGGAGATTGCTTGATGAAGATATTCTTGGCCACTCTCGAAGGTAAAGCCCAATCATGGTATGAAAGTTTGCCGCCTGCTTGTATTTACTGTTTAAAGGATTTTCATGCTATTTTCATTGAACGATATAGGGACTCTTATCCATCATTAAATTTAGTTCAAGACTGCTGCAAGCATGCTTATAGTTTTATTGAAAGCCTTGAGAAATATTATGAAGATTATAATTTTATGGATATTGAGATCATGAAGGCTCTGTATGAGAATCCATTTCAGCAAAATGAAGAGAACCTAGAGGATTCCCATAGAGATGATCATGAAAATTTGCAGCAGGACCAAGAACTTAGTACAATGGAAAATGAAACAATTTCTCATCTTGACAGTCAACAAGAATTGCATGAAATGGATCAGCAGTATGAGGAAAATCTGTATACTCCTTCACTTGAAATCAATGAAGAAAATCATTGTTTGAAAAAAAGAAAACAAAAGGTATTATCTCCTCTATCTGAAGATGAGATAGATCTACTTTTGAGAGGTCTTGTTCCAGCTCAAGCTAACGTAGAAATGCAGTGTGCACATGGTCAAGAAGATGATGGTGGACCTTCTTCCTCTTCTGAAAAGGAGGGTTTTGTTGTTGAGACCATAGACACAGCTTTTGATCCAAATGTTATCATGCCATCAGAACAGAGCATGCATGAGGAGGTAATTCAGTCAGTTCATGAAAAGAAAGATGACATCTTCATTCAAGTAAGTGAAACAGCTCCTTTGGATGAATTTATGGTAGATGATAGAAATGTCATTTTTGCACTTCAAGAATCAGCTGAAGTTTCTTTCCTTATGATTGAAGAATGTAACAAGGAACTTGATAATTTGGTTATGATACCATATGAAGATGATCTACCATATTGTCAGACTACAGAAGATCATAGCATACAGGATTACCTTTCAGATTCTTCATATGTCTCATGTGCTGAAATGCTTTTCCAAGAGGAGATCTGCTCATCTACTTTTTCAGAATTTTTTGAAGCCCGTGAGCATACTTTTACCGAAACACATGATGAAGGCAGATCAGAGTTTGAAACAAAGGATACCTTGTTCTTTCAGCAGGAAGTGGCAGTGGCAAATTTTCATGTTTTTCACGATCCTCTAGCAAGTTTGTTGCAGCCAACAGTGATAGTGTTTATTGCAGTGTTCAGTGATGAAGGAGATCATGGTTAGCTATATTTTTGGATGCTTAGTGATAGGTTTGTACTATTGACCAGAAGTTCTGATAGGAAGAATCAGTCAAGAAGCCATCTTCTTGATTGGTTGCATTGGCATTTTGATATAGTTTGATGTATATTGTCTTGTAAGAAACACAAGTGGTTGTCATCATGATTTCAAATCTTGATGGACTGTTGCCCTTCATAAGCTTTGTAAGTCTTGTTTTAAGTCAAGTCATGAGTCATTTTTGTTTGGTCTGTTGATTGAGTTTTTCAAGTTATTTCAGTTTTCCATCGAGTCGGTTTGAGTCAAGCTTCAATTAAGTTTCAGTCAGTTTTCAGTCAAGTTTTCATTCAATAAATGAGTCAAAGTCTTGTGTCGTTTTCCGAAATAATGACTCCATCGCCCAATGGTTGAAAGCACTGGTCTGCTCTCCTAGAGATCTGCGGTTCTTGGTACCTCCAAGGAGCTACCATCCCCATTGGAGCCAATGTTAGTGTCATTCTCTCCAGCCTTCCTCCAGTGATCAAATATGCTCTTACAAAGTGGTCTCAGAGTGTCAAGGTCAAATTTTGTCATTTCAATGAGTCTTCAAACAAAATTTGGTCACTAGGCATTAGGTCTAGGGTTTGCTCTCACTCTTTTCAAAGTTTCCTAAAGGCCCATCCATGTCACCATTCAGCTGAGTCTATCATCATTCATAGGGTTTTGATTATCATCTCAGTGTCTAATGAGTCATTTTACACCTTGTTCATGCTTCAGTTGCACCTAGGTAAGGTCATTTCGCTCTCCTAGGGTTTTGAAGGCAATTTCTCTTGGACGGTCAAATCATTGGCAAAATTTTTTCCTGATGTTCATACACCTTCCCCTATCCTTAAAGTACTTCACCAAATGCTTCCCATCCCTTAGATCCACCAAATTCCTCATTTTCGCACAAACCCTAGTTTCTAGCAACAACTTGGCAATTTTCTAGCTTGGGCCTGTGTTTTGCCCTTTTCGACCCCTTCCCCTCACTCAATCTCTGATATTACACTTTCCCCTACTTCCTAACATCCCTCCACACTCCCAAAAATTTCCCCAAGAATTTAGAAGCCCCCTATCCCCTTCATTTCGCTCCATTTCGACAAAATTCCTTGTTTCATACATCGGGACAAGTCGCACTCAAATGATGTTTCAGAGCAATAAAAGATGAATTTTGGAAAACTGGGAGAGGTTTTTGTCCATAACATGCCAGAGAAGAAAAACCTCCTTCATGTTTTTCATAGGTGTCATGGTTTTAGAGAAATGTCAAAGTTACAATCGTCGGATCCAAGGAGGTTGGCCAAGGCACAAAAAAGGAGAAAGAGGCCCGATCCACTCCAAATGTTGGCCAAAGCCTCTTTGACTGACCAAGGCACTAAATATCCTAGCCACAACACAAATCCGAAGAAATTTTGAGCATTTTGGGTAAATTTTGGTTTTTTTTAGGCAATTTATAGGTTTTCTCCATTAACGGGTCTCAACCCCCGTGAGACCCTTCATCCCGGCAACTTCATCAAAGGACTAGAGATTTGGTGAAGTTTTGGGCCTCCAGAAGGTCAAAAAACATGCAAAATTTGACTTTCTGCCACTTTTTTGAACTGCAGAAAGCTGTCTTGGGAGAACTGATTTTTGACAGGGCAAATGAACTCCAAATTCAAAAATTCTAGTTGGGTTGGCAAGTCGACTCATAGACATTTCCAACAAGCCCACTTTTTCTCAATTTGGCCACATGCCAGTGCCCCAAACATGGCTCCAAAGGGGCACGACCTGTCAGGCACGGGGGCGCGACCCGTCAGGCAGAATTGTCCAGAAATGCACTGTACAGCCCAAAAAATGCAGATTTGACTCAGTTTGACTTTTTGAGGTGAATGATGATTCTCTTTGATGTAATTATGGTACTTTTTAGACACTTTTACCCTTATGTAACTCTTCTAGAATATTCATTCATGAAAAGGGTAAAAATTAAATGAATGAATTGGTTTCCAAGTTTATAGAGGCAAGTTGTTTTGACTGCCTAGTTTGTAGTGCTTAGTTTAGAAGTGGTTGAAACAACTCATAGGATAGTGAGCTCGACCCATGGAGGCAGGGAAAGAGGTTAGATCATCTATATCATGTAATTTCTTGCTCATTTTCATGGTTGGACTCTTGACGGAGAAGCTATCATTGTATTATTT
Source organism: Pinus taeda (assembly GCA_000404065.3). NCBI lineage: Eukaryota > Viridiplantae > Streptophyta > Pinopsida > Pinales > Pinaceae > Pinus > Pinus taeda. The sequence continues at coordinate 33,024 of APFE030389235.1, forward strand.
CACTGTATCTCTGCAATTTTTGGCTAAGGAAGACCAGGGTTTTGCAGTCCTCTTTAGGATTCTTGTGGACTCATGTGTTGATGGTGTGTTTCTCAATGTTCTTGTAATCTTTTTTATGTGATTCATTTCCTTTCTTTACTTCTGTACATTAAAAAAATGAAGTGTTAAAGTAAGAATTCATGCTTGCCATGCTCTGCTTTTAAGTTTGTTTAATTTCAATGTTTTCTACTGTCTGAAGAGAATTAAAAGTTATTGTTTGCTCTATTTAGCTCTCTTTCTTTCATTCCTGACCATCCACTTCAGTTAAAGGCATCAACACTGTCTCCTACCTCGCCCTAAGGAACCCCCTACAGAAACTGTGTCCCATCCCCGCACCCAAAATTTCCCTCTCCTCAATTTGCCAGCAAAAGCCCAAAAACCCCAAAATCAATCTTTCTGATCTGTTTAATAGCCTAATATCAGTGTTACCTTATTAGTCTTCTCATCTATTGCATATTTTACGAGATAGACCGGAGAGAGCCTTCTCCTACCCCGTAGGACTAACTACGAGGCTAAATGGTTTGATGTTTCCTTGAGGTTTGCCTTTTTCAGCCTGAGGTGAAATTTCAAGCACTAACAATCACAGTTTTGAGTTCTGGAAAAGCAAGATGGAGGATTTGTTGGTGGATAAAGATCAGTGGATCACGGTAGATCCGGGTACTAAACCAACGGGAGTGACCGATGAAGAATGGAAGAAGCTGGATCGGAAGGCAAAGAGAAAAATACGATTGTGTGTCTGAGATTCAGTATTACTGAATGTATTAGGGGAAGCTACGGCGAAGGTTCTGTGGGACAAGTTAGGGACTTTGTACCAATCTAAGTCTCTGGTGAATAAACTATTCCTTCATAAAAAGCTGCATAACCTGAGGATGAAAGATGGAGACTCGGTGACAGAGCATATAAATGCATTTAACATTGTGGTAAGTCAGTTGTCATCTGTTGATATTAAAATTTCAGATGAAGATAAGTGCATCAGTCTGTTGTGTTCTCAACCAGATTCGTGGGATAGTCTGGTTATTGCAATAGGTAGCAATGAAACTGCTTTGTAGTTTGATGAAATAGTCTCAGCCTTGCTAACGAAGGAGATTAGATGGAAAATTATGGACAACCAGAATGGTGATGCCTTGTCTGTGTGAGGACGGTCCCAGAATAGAAACAAAAATAAGTCATCGAGTGGGAGATCTAAACCTAGAGGGAGATCTAAATCTCTAGGAAAACCTATAAAGGTGGTGTTCTAGAAATGCAGAAAGGAAGGGTAATTCAGAAGGGAGTGTAAATCTAAAGCTCCTAATAAAGGAAAGGGATCTGATTATGCTCCTTCTGTAGAGGCGAAAACCACCTTAGATGAAGGTGGGGATGTGTACTTGGTTTCTTCAAGTACACATGTAGATCATGAGGCATGGTTAATTGACTCAAGTACATCCTTTCCCTTCACTCCCCATAGAGAGTGGTTATGCAAGTATGAGAAATACAATGGTGGTGTTGTCTTCTTAGGAGATGATAGGAAGGCTAGAATTATTGGTCATGGAAAAGTAAAGTTGAAGTTGCAAGGTGGAAGGGTTAGAACCCTTCTAGGTGTTCCGCATATTCCTACACTGGCCAGAAATCTGATTTCTGTAAGCAAGTTGGATGATGTGGGTGTAAATACAGTGTTCAAGAAGGATTCCTGCAAGATGGTTCGAGGAGCACTGGTATTGATGCGGGGAGTTCAGATTGGAACTTTGTACAAGCTACAAGGTAGAATTGTTGTTGATGGGTGCAATAGTTCTATGGTTTCTGAAAATGGAGCAGAAAATCTCGTGGCCTCTGGAGAGAAGACCATGCTGTGGCATCAAAGGCTTGGACATATTGGAGAGAAGGGCCTTCGAATACTTCATGGTAAAGGTATGGTAGAAGGTATGAGTAATAGCTCTCTGGATTTTGATTTCTATGAAAATTGTGTATATGGGAAGCAGAATCGGGTGAGTTTCAAACTGGTGGTAAGAGGACGAAACAGATATTAGGGCTTGTGCGCAGTGATGTGTTTGGACCTGTGAAAGTTCCATCACTGGGTAAGTCTGTGTACTATGTATCATTTATAGATGACTTCTCAAGGAATACATGGATATATTTCCTTAAGAAGAAATCTGAAGTATTGATAAGTTTAAAGAATTTAAGGCTCTGGTGGAAAATTAGAAAGAGAAGAAGATAAAGGTGTCGAGGATAGATAATGGTGGAGAATTCTGCAGCAAGGAATTTGAATAATTCTGTAAGAAGTGTGGTATAGCATGACAGAAGACTAATCCATATACACCTCAGCAAAATGGAGTCGCAGAAAGAATGAACAACACGTTGATGGAAAGGGAAAGAAGCATGCTCAGTGGTGCTGGGTTAGGACAGGAATTCTGGGCAGAGGCAGTGGATACT